>JAVLUZ010000043.1:2197064-2487850 GCA_036768485.1 Mermis nigrescens
TTTGACATGTTTTTCCTACTAGACGGTCTAGATTGGGAACGCTTCATTTTGCAAATTTGCAGATTCGTTATTAATACCAGATAAATTTATCTCAACCGGTTGCATTTCGATATTAGAAGAATGCAAGATAGGATTGATAGGTGGTATTTCCACATTTATAGGATTAGGTACATAATTATTAGGGTAAGATTTCTCCTTGAGGTGGAAAATACTGCAGCGGTGGTGGATTTAGTTGCTGCTGCAAATTTGCAATAGAAGGATTAGGTACGAAGGAAGGCGCATTACGATTTAATGGCAGCGAAGGCTGAGATTGCGACGTCTGCGAAATCGATACCGACGGCTGCGAAATGCGTAGGTATATTCTCCGAAAAACCTTGAGTTTTGCACTGATTGCAAAACCCGTGTTTACAGGATTCTGTGACAAATTATATATTTCCGACGCGTGGTTTGTACAACTTTGAGAAATATTTTCTGGAACAGTTTCCGAAGGTGAGCGTGAATTCGATGCTCTGTTGCTAGTAGACAACAGTGAAGATGCCCTATGCGTACTTTGCGCACGAGTCACTTTGCGCATTGAATTCAGAAAAATTTGCGCTATCGATTGAGTGGTTAACGCTCAGAAACATTAGTTTCTATGTGATTCAGAACTGGTTGGGGTTTAAGCATAGTGCTTAGCTCCAAACGCAGTTTACGCATTTCATCCGCATTTTCCTTTTTATCTTGATCAGCGCGTAGAAAGATCCGAAAATTGCAAATGAATAGCTTGTAGCGCTTTCAAAATAAGATCATTAGTCACATTAGCATTAGCACACTCTCTGTCAGCTTTCATGCAGTGACTATTATTACTTTCTATGTCAGAATCGTGATTTTCAACGTTCCGAACTGGTTTCAGGGTTATTTGCCGTGTTAATAGTTGTCGTATTATCGATCATTGTGTGACTTGATGAATTGTCAATATTAGGATCCGACCTAGTTAGCAAGGTCAGTTAATGCGAGATCGCATGGTACTCAATGATAATTCGTCTTCGGACTGTGTATTACTCGCGGCATGTTGACGGGTAATTGCGTATTCGCCTTAGTCGTTATGTCTCTCGTAATTGTGTCATTGCTTGCAGAATTACACCGCGCTATTAGAGTCAACAGGTATGATGAGTAATTGGCGAGCTGAAACAGGTGGCATAGAAGGTTTTTTCAATTTAGCGGGGCCATTAATCATAAAACCTTTTTCCTGCCATTTTTAGGTGTCAAAAATGTCAAAAAATGTGCCTTTGGGTAAAATAAATTTCAGTACGTCAGAAATTTTTCCCAAAATAAATGTTTCGAATTAGACCTTTGTCGATCCGAAAAACAGGTTTTTCCACGTAAATAGTACTTCCTTACGTGAAGTAAGATATACCTGACGTGAAATGATCGAAAGCAGATAGAACTAAGCAGTGGCGGATCTAGGATTTTCCCAGGGGGGGGCGGTACCCCTAAGGGGGGGCGGAACCCTGACTTGGGCGGAAAAATTAGCCGTTTTGACCCGAAAATCGCCAAAATCGCTCGAAAATCCTTAATTTTTCGCATTTTTTGGGCCAATGGGGGGGCGGCCGCCCCCGCCCCCAAATCCGCCCCTGGAACTAAGCCTAAAGCGCAAGAACGTGTACGTGGTTAGAAAAACAGTTAGGTAAGAACCTAAATGGCCGAATTTTATTAGATCAGTTGAGAAAAATGATAAATCGTCGCACAGGGAGGCTGACGTTTATAGAAAAAATGAATATACGAGCATGAGAGCTGCCATTCGGTGAGAGATCCGACGGAAATAGAAAATAACGATGGCTTTACCACAATACACAAAATCTTTATCACAGACGCTTACTTAAATTGCGCACTGCCACGATCGCGGTCGATACAACAACAAAGGTGAGCAATGTACACATTTTTGGAGTAATGAAAATGATGATTACAGGATCCGAAAAATAATTTTACAATGATTGATCAGCTCGGCTGTAGCTACAGCAGCCTAAAGGAGGGAAACGTCCAATGTAAATGTAGAGCCCCCTAACGTCTACAGAACCGACGTAGGGACTGATACATTACCTTCGAGATTTACCTAGGTACATAGGTACTTAAGTCTACGCTTAGTGCTGGTCCCGATCGCGCGGCTCTAAGGCTTCCGATCTTTGGACCCTTACAGACCTTATGGCTTCGATCCCCTCAGCCCTAATATTGCTGGCCGCTTTTACATCGGGTGATCTCAACAGCTACGCCTAAGACCTAAGGCTACCTACCTAGTCTCGGTAATTGCCACGGAGGTCAGTTGACCTATCTCAAGCTCAAGTTGTAATTTAACTATTTTCAATCAGTGCCTGATCAGAAATGTTTTGGTTCCTAATTTGTGTAGCACGCTGAACTATGAAAACAACAACAACGAGCTCTATGCTGATCAATCATCCATAAAAGATTAGATTATAATTTTGATCAATTTTTTGGCAGAAATAAATTATGGTTTTCGAATAGAAAAAGGCTATCATACCAGGTACCTATCAGTCCACTAGAAAGGTGGAAGTCCTCGACGATGGGGATGGCCGACCTAACCCTTGGTATAACCGAAACCACTGGGTTGGTTTTGTACTTTATTAAGACAGGAACACACGGCCTATAGCCGGGAAACAAAATACGCAAAAAAGAAAAATGATAATGTACAGTCCGAAATAACCGGCCAACGAAAAGCCAAAAAGCCAGAAAACTAATACGACCTTCAATTTTGGCCTCAAGGGCCATTACAGTAAATTAAAACAACGATCAATTTAACATAATACTGAAATGACTTTTATCTCAGATCGAAAGTTCTTGATTCACGTAAGCGGTATGCATTAAACAATTACTATTATCATACACTTAGCTCTATGCTACCAGACAAGTATCTAAATATTTTTTGTGTGAAAAATTTGGGAAAATAATGGGAAGACCGAAGGGCCACTAAGCACAGTGCACTATCATAGATAGCTACTAGTATTGGCTATGTTATGGCTATTGCGAACTGCTAAGGCAGGTTCGCCTAAACGTGTGCTCTCGCAGTTACAAACTGACCTCGCGGCAATTCCGGGATTTAGGTAGGCACACTTGGATCTAGGGCGTAGCTGATGAGACTCCCAACAAAAGCGGCCAGCAATATTAGGACTCAGGGAGTCAAAGCCGTAGGTCTACAAGGTACGGGATCAGGACCAGCGCTAAGAGCAGTTTAGGTGCTACATAAGTAAGTCAGCAAATGTCAGGTGTGTTTGTATCTGCATCGATTTGGGCGTCCAGTGCAAACCCCTACATTTACACTGGAAAGTCACCCTTTGAGGCTGCTAGCTACAGCCGAACTGATCAGTCATCTAAAATTTATTTTTTTGATTCAAAACTCATTATTTTTTGGCCATCTAAACATGTATAACATTTTGTTCGCCCTTGTTGTTGTATCGACCTTGATCGTGGCAGTGCACATTTAAGTAAGCGTCATTGGCAAAATTTTGTGTATTGTGGCAAAGTCGTTATTATTTTTCTATTTCCGTTGACCCACTGGCAATGAAGGCGTAAAAAGGATGTCGCATTTTTCTATAACGTCGACCTCAGGCGACGATTCATCATTTTCCTCTCTCGATAAATATTTTTGCCACCTAGGTTTTTACCTACGTCTTTTCCAACCTCGCGTTTTTCTTCTTAGGCTTAGTCCTACGTATTTTTTGTTTTTCTCACATCAAGTATATCTTACCTCGCGTAAGCAAATACTATTACGTAGAAAAACCTGTTTTAAAAGCAAAAAAGGTTAAATTGGCTGTTATTCTTGGCAAAATTTCGACGTACTGGGAATTTTCTTACCCAAAGCTATATTTTTGGACATTTTTGATACCCAAAAATGGCAGGAAAGAATTCTGAGAACGCACACTCCTATAAAGAAAAAATCTGCTACGCCATCTAATTTGACTCATAATTAAATACTGTGCCTGTTGATTTGAATAGCGCTGATAATAATGCAAATAACGATCACGAATAATAAAGATGCAAATAATAGTGCAAATAATGATCGATTACCCCCATTGTTATATGCTTCGCGTAGTTCACGCTCTGACAACGAGTGTATAATGGGTAATGCGCGTTCGCTCATTAATCAATTTGTGAATCCTACTGACAATAATTCATCAAATAATACGATCATCAATAACACACACACTCTTAACTGCGTCAAATAACCCAGGAAACTTGTTCTGAACCATTGCGGTAGGCGTAGAGCGTAATAATAGTCAAGCCAAAATGCCGATAATACTTGTGCTGAATCTGGCGTGACTAATAACTTCTTTTGAGGCGCTCAGAGCTATTCTTGTGCAATTTTCTGACCTTTCTTTGCGCATAAAGCAAGACAAGAAAAGAAAATTCGGGCCGAAAGCTCATAAACTGTGCGTGGAATTAGGTAATTTTGCTTAAGCCACAATTGGTTTCTAATTGTACCAAAAATAATCCGTCTCAGTGCGTTAACCATTCTATCGATAGCAAAAATTTTCTGAATTTAATGCGCAAATGCTAATCATGCAGAAAATGCGCTTGGCGCATCTTCTATGTTGCCCACTGGCAACGGCACATTAAATTCTTGGTCACCTTCGGAAATTGTTCCAGAAAATTTTGCCTAAATTTTTTGAATTGCGCACCTTTTTGACGAAAGGACTTATCTCAAAATCCTTTAAATTTGGTTTCGCAAACAGCGCAAAATTCCGGTTTTCAGGACATATACCTACGATTTTGCAGCCATTGGCTTATATTTACATGAGCGTCATAAAATAAGCTAGCCGTTATCCGTTAAATTGTAATGCACCTTCTTCGTGCCTAATGCATTAAATTTGAATTTGCAGCAGCTTTTACAGCCTCCACTGCTGCAATACTTTCCCTTAATGGCAAAATACCTCCGAATAATTATGTATCAAATCCATAAAATCTCGAAATACCTTAAATAATCCTATTTTGCATTCCTTGAATATCAAAATGCAACCGCTTGAAATAAATTTATTTGGCATAAATAACGAATCCAGAAATTTGCAAAATGAATCGCG
This sequence comes from Mermis nigrescens, assembly GCA_036768485.1. NCBI lineage: Eukaryota > Metazoa > Nematoda > Enoplea > Mermithida > Mermithidae > Mermis > Mermis nigrescens. The sequence continues at coordinate 2,202,134 of JAVLUZ010000043.1, forward strand.
CCAATTCCTGAGCCATCTGTAAAGGAAGCGTCCGCCATTAAAATTTTCTGGCCAACGATGATAGCTATAGTGTTACATAACGATATCCACTTTAGTAACGATAAATCACATACCATTGTCATCGTCACGATTCGGATTCTTCATCCGGTTCTTCATACAACAAATCACATCTTGCTGATTCTTTAAATCGCGGACCTTTCATAGCACAAATGCAAAACGCAATTGCAAATAAAAAATTTTTAATGGCGATAAATCAGATATACAAGCATATTTTGCAGAATTTGAATCACTTGCTGATACCTGCAATATCAATAAATCGGATTATTAGCCAAATTTATGTCATCATTTCTAGATCCGGCTTTAAGCAATTCCATTGTTACCTGCTGATATAAAACAATCTTACACAAAATCGAAACATGTGTTAATAGCGGAATTTTGTCGCTTTGGACACCGAAACGCTTTTCGATCGTTTTGAACATAAACAGCAGACTAACAAATCGGTTAAAGCTTATTATCTCGCGCTTCGCGAAAGAGTTAATAAAGGCGGATCCTTATCTTGAAGTTGGTTCTCATCATTTTAATCATTTACTGCGCCATCAATTGAACAAAGGCTTACTACCTGATATATCAAAGAAGCGTATCGCAAAAAACCTAGAGCATTGCTGGCTGAATTTTTGGATAACGCATTAAATGCTGAGCCGGCTAATAGGGAATATGCAGATAAAAAAGCAGTAACGCCGTGTATTGGTAACAAGCCGCCCCCACAGGAGGTGCAATACCTAAAGAACCATTTTGCACGTCTAATCAAAATGAGCCAATCGCTCATGTCAGAAAATGTTTCATCATTCATTGCGTGCTGAAAAACCAGAAAATTCCTCTGGTGTATAGCACCTTTTGCAAGCGCATAGGTCATATATACGAAGAATGTTTTTACACTCAGTGACACAAAGATCATCTAATAATAAAACTCAACCTGACCGAAATGAAAACAGTTCCATGGCTCGCAATTGCAGCCAGTCGCGTTTGCGCCAAAATCGTTCGCCATTATAGCGTTCGAATTTGCAAAAATCGACACTATTCTCGATCGCGATTTCGTAACTCTAGTCAACATCGCTCATCAAACTATCACGAATAATGATAATCGCTTCAACTCGAGGCAATCACAATCCGAATTATAAGAAAAATCATAACAATTACCATCAAAATTCGCGTGCCAATTATCAAAATTCGTGTTACAATAATTGCTATGCAAATCAGTCGCAACAAAACGCACCTTTTGTTCAGTTTCCTAACAAACAGCTTGGAACATATTATAACTCGAACTATTGCAACAATAACGGTTCTAATCGCCCATACGTTACATACACTGCGGATCACCAACCCACCATAAATTCGCCCCCACCGCAACCAACCCTTACATCTCCTAATGATGTAAACACGGTTACTACAAAAGGGCCAGAAACTAGCATAGCGTTCTAACTATTCAGCGTTGCAAGAATTTCTCAAAGAGTACAAGCGCTTACAGTGTTGTCTCGCGATATATGAAAAAATAAATTCGCCTCCAGTTAAAACCATCGATCCGAATATTCCGATTGTAAGCCATGCTGGGACAAATCTGCCCACTATTCTCATTAATATTCATGGCATAAACGTACCCACTCTCATTGATCTGGGTCCACAGGTCACCATGATGACCACCTCTGCATTTGCATCTTGGTTTTAATTTATTGTACATTTTACCGCCTAAACCAGTCTCACAAGTTGTGCATGGCGTAGCGAAATAACACAGTTGTACAATATAAAAGAAATTAATATGACTATCACTATAAACTGAGCAATCTATCTCTACAATAGTAGCTATTATGAACAATTTCACCGGAAGGTATGCTCTTGGGATATGATTTTTGTGAAGCCACTTTAATGTGTAGATTTAATCTAATGAGCGTTGTGCTTTCATAAACGGCAAGTGGTATTGTCATCATCTGAAAAATGCAATTTGTAAAACCCAACACGACTACTTCTGGTGTTGTGTGTGTGCATGTTTTGCTGCCTGAACCTATAATAATACAACACTCGACACAAACTAATCACACCTGGTTCCATAAGTCATGCTTCTTGCGATTTTGATATCGCTTTGTTTGAACCAAATTCCGATTTCATGGAAAAAACTTCACTTTTCTTGCTCCTTCCATAGTCGATGCATCGCAACCTATAATTCCTGTTCGCGTTTGTGACATCTCTAAAGCGCCAATTCGCGTCGACTCTGGCGATATTATAAGTTCTTTAGCCTCTGGCGTTGAAGTTGTGTCTCATGTTGCAAATTTTGATGGGACACCTGAACTTTGTGTCGATTAATAAAGCATTAAACGGCACCACCCGTTGATTCTCGGCAACAGCAACAAATTCGTGAACTTTGTCACAAATACGACTCTATCTTTGCATTAAAAATGAGCCTCTTGGATGTACCCCTTTGATGAAACATCATATTGATACTGGGGATAATCCACCCGTGGTTGGAAAAAACGTACCGTGTTGAGCATTCTAGAAGAGAATCTATGCAAAAATCATTAATGAAATGCTTGCGGACAAAATTATTTGGCCTACGACCACACCTGGAGCGTGGGGGTTTTGGGGTATGCACCCCCAGAAATCAATACCCCAGAATTCAATTTTTTGAAAATTTTTTCGTTTTCCACCAATTTTTTGATGCCAATGGATAGTGCTTGATGAAAACGTCGAAAAATGGTGTTTTTATCGCCCTTCATTTTAAAGGCCATTTTTCGACAACTAAAAAAATCTTGCACCCCCCCCCCCCCCCCAGAATTTTCTTGCTGCCCACGTGTGCCTACGACCAGTCCATGGGCTAGTCCATTGTTTCTCATAGGAAAAAAGGACGGTTCCTAGGACTTGTTGTCGATTATTGCGTTTAAGTAACATAACTAAAATGCAAGTATATCCTCTTCCTCAACTTCGATGATTATTTCAATACCTTAGGCTCTGCCGCATATTTCAACACGTTACATCTAAAATCCGGTTATTGGCAAATTCCTCTCAATAAAAAGAATCTCGCGAAAAAACTGCGTTTATATACCCTCTTGGCCATTATGAATTTGAAGTTTTACCTCTTGGTTTAAAATGCGCCTGAATTTTCAGAGGCTAATGGAGCTTGTGCTTCGCGGAGTCTCAACTGGAAATCTTGCCTTGTTTATATTGACGATATAATCATTTTCGCGTTCATTCAAAGAACATTTAAAAGATCTCGAAAATGTTTTTATTGCACTTCAAAACGCGAACTTACGGGTTAAGCCTGATAAATGCCATCTTGCTCAGGCCGAAGTAAAATTTCTCGGCCATAGCATAAGTTAAGCTGAGCATCGCTCCTGACATGTCTAAAATCAGCAGCTTTTAGTCGCGTTTCCTGTACCAAAAACCGTTAAATCTTTGCAGAAATTCCTTGGCTTAGTCCAATGGTTTAAGAAATTTGTTAAAGATCTTGCTAAAATCGCTAAACCGTTATTCCATCTTCTTCGCAAAGATGTCAAATTTTGCTGGAAGGCCGAACACCAAACTGCTTTTGAGCTTCTTAAAAAAGCATTTACGTCTCCACCTATTTTGCAACTACCAAAATTCGACGAAGAGCACCAATTTATTTTAACAACTGATGCAAGTAACTATGCGTTAGGTGCTATTTTGACTCAAAAACATTTACCGTCAAAAAATCGTTTTATTCTTAGCTACGCTAGTCGCGTGCTAAATTCTGCCAAATGTAATTATGCTACTTCGGAAAAGGAAGCGCTAGCAGTGGTGTGGGCCATCAAGCATTATTGACACTATCTATATGGTAAAAAATTTATTGTTGAGACCGATCATCAAGCGCTAAACTGGCTCGTAAACGTAAAAGACCCATCCAGTCGTTTACGCCGCTGGGGTCTCAAATTACAGGAGTATGAATATGATATTGTGTACGTTCCTGGCGCATATAACTGCGCAGCGGATCTTTTATCACAACATCCTAAATACGATCATGCAGAACGCAAATATAAACTTGAGCGCAAAAATATCGTTAATATCGCAAATTTAGACTCGGAAGATTCTGAATCCGAGGACAAACCAGTCCCACCTGACCGACCGCGCGATAATACTCCTAATGCACCAACTAATAATCCTAATGCGCCTATTAATCCAACTAATTCTAAACCTCCTACATTTTGCAAACGCATTCAACTTACTGATGCAGAAAAAGCGGAAATGCTAACGCCTGCGCGTTTACTCGCAGAGCAACATGCCAATGATGAATTACATAAAATTTGCATCGCGTTGAATGATTTAACAACAAAAAAATATTGTGACAAATTTTTTCTCGTAAACGATATTCTTTTTTGTCGTTTTCAACCTAAGCGTTCGCCTACCATTGTGCATCAAATAGTAATACCAAAATCATTGCGTCGTTTCATATTAACCAAATTTCATGACTCTATTTTTGGAGCACATTTTTCATCGCGTAAAATTCTACCCGCCATGCAAATGCGTTATTGGTGGCCGCGCATGGAAAATGATGTGATCGCGTGGTGTAGGAATTGTGATGTGTGCTTACAACGTAAGGTCGCATTAAATTCTACATCTGTTCCATTGCAACCAATCGAAGTATCCGCGCCTTTCGAACTTATTGCATGTGATTGCTTGCATATGCCGCGATCTCCCTCCGGAAATGACCAAATTGTAGTTTTTATGGATTATTTTACCAAATACGTGGAAGCTTTTGCTGTTTCTGACATAAAAGCAACAACTATTGCAAATCTTTTGCTCAGAGAAATTATCCCACGTTATGGAGTTCCCAAAAATTTTTAACAGATCAGGGTTCAAATTTTACATCTGCCCTAATTTCGGAAGTCTGTAAATTATTAAACGTTCAAAAAGTTTTACGACCCCATATCACCCCCAGTGTGATGGTCTTGTGGAACGTTATAATCAAACTCTTATTGACGGTCTATCCAAATTGAGTGCCAGAAATGAGTATGATTGGGAGCAGTTTTTGCCATTTGCGTTGTTTGCGTATCGCGTGACTCCCCAAGCATCAACAAATATCTCACCTTTTGAAATGCTGTATGGTCGCGAGCCTGCATTTCCTCTCAATACCTTACTCATAAATGACTTCACAATAAATCCGAATTTACAACCTATTGCGGAAAAGTATGTCATCGATTTAAAGCTGACTTTGCAAGATCTGCATGAAATCGCGTCTAAAAATTTAGCTCAAGCGCGTAAGCAGCAAAAATCGCAATATGACAAAGCTGTCACCGCAACTAATTTCTCTGTCTCGGATATCGTCTATCTTAATAATACATCGGTAATTCAACCCGAAATCGGTAAACTCTCACCTAAACGTGTAGGTCCTTATCGCATTGTTGCCTTACCTACACCGGAAACTGCAAAAATCACTTATGTCTATAATCCGTTAATTATGCATCATGTTCATCGGAATAGACTGCTACCAGAGCCCAAACTACCATACTCGGACTTAATTGCCGAGAAGCACGCATATGTCCCTGGTGATTTTGTGTTGGTAAAGTTACCACACCGCCCTCTTGCCCCGGCAGTAGTGATAAGTTTTCTGGACTTACCGGGCAGGGAAAGAAAATTATGGGACTGCGCGCCAGTACGTTTGTTAAATGGCTCTAAAACTGCACATGCAGTACCATTATCTGATGTTTTCCCTTTTGCAGACCCATGGCTGAGGAAGGTGCCCCTTGCAAAGCGGCGCTCCTGGAGTCAGCTAGTTGCCAATTTTCATTCCAAGGCCGCGACCCAACAAACCTAGATGAGTTTTGCGTGGCAATGGATGGAAGTGGCTGCCTCACGGCGGTTGAACTTCCCAACCCCATTGCCGCAGAATGACGATGAGCGCGTTGACGAGTTAGAAGCATTAAGTATAAAACCAATAAAATATGAGCACCGCAACAAAGCTAAGTACCATAGAAAACGCGTAAATAACCAAGAACTTTGGTGGGCCAACACTTTTGGGCGTCTTTCCGCTGGCTACCCTTTGTGTGCCAAAGCGGAATATACTCCCTACTGTGCTTGTCACCAATGAGCAACAATCGTTTGAGGCCATGTTGGCTTTGCTGCAGCCTTCAAACTTAATAAATGGCACATTGTTCTTAGGCTACGATTCTGAGTTTGTAAATGACCAAAAAGACATAACTTATAAGGACTGGGAAGACCGTTTCAAACAATTTTGTCCCATGTATCCGGACAAAAACGGCCCATTTGTCCGTTATATTATGCTGGCCAGCGCATTCGGCCATATTTTTTGCTGGGACGTGTCATGTTTTCCCAAGCCTCCGTTCGGGTTGCACCAGATGCTAGCAACGTCTCTCACGGACGTACGGCTAGTGTGCCATGACCCATTGCAGGACTGCCTTGCATATTTTCACATGTACGGACCCACGTTTGAAGAAATTTTGGCCATTCCTGATGCCGAAATTCGCCAAAATATGCATTGGAAAAATCCTTTTTCGGCAATAATTCATTAACATATTTAGTAACGCACAAAACTTTTACTGGCCATCATGGCATCAAAGCCTATTCGCACAAGTTGAAGCAATTGGCCGAGTTCTTCTTCGATATGTTCATCGATGACGATGACCCTGACAATTGGGGTCAGGCGTGGAGCCTAACGCTCACATACGCCATGCAAGTCTATATGGCGTTGGATGCGTTGATTACCATCGATGTTTTCATATTGATGGAAGTTTGCTCGGAAAATAATCGAATCACGGAAGACAGAAAACCGTTGCCTTTTTCTTTTAAAGACAACAAAAAATGTGTCAAAAAAGGCCCAAAAGAAAAAGAAAGTGCGATGTCCGTTGTCCAACACGCCATCGCAGGGCCAATCAACCAGCTCGACGGCTGAAGCCAATGTAAGTTCCAATGGCAAAGAAGTTGTTGACGCCCAAAGACATTCTATGCACCGTGTCTCTAGCCTGAAGCGGCCATAGCCGCAGCTACTATGGTTACCACAATGGCAGAGACACCATCACATGACACTGTTTGGGAAAACCCGTACCTAGCGGTACGTAAGTTGCAGGACAATGTCAGCTTCCAGCTGGGCCAGTCTGTAGCAACTGCTCCCAAACCAACCACTGTCATGTCTATCACCTCTACGCCGGCCACTGCGACTGTTTTGCAAGCTGAGCTGCAAGGTTGAAACTCCAATGGTCGGAATCAAACCATCGCCATGACTACTGGAACAAGCAAACTTATTGCCCTCGCCAATGGGACGCCTTGTAATTGCACTACCGGAATCTGCCACTGCAATGCAAGCAATTGCTTTGCAATTGCTTGCGACTCTGTCACATGCGTTGACGGATACTCTGCAATTGTTCCCTTTACCAGCGCCACAGTCTGACTGGGAGGAACAACACACAATACCAGCACATATGATGGACATTACAATGACTGAAATTATGACCTTGCCACCGCAGAGGCAACCTACGCTGCCGCCCCAAGAGGCGTTGCAAGCTGCGTTATCGAGCGCAAATTGCATCGCAAATTGTGCCACCAGTTGCGTCGCAAGTTACGGCTGAAACACAACCGGTGCAATCTTTTGGCACCAACGTCCACTGCCAAAACGGCAGGTATATCGGATGCCAATGTGCGCGTACAGCCACTGGGTACCCAAAATATACCGCCAAATGCGGATGACACACCACCTCCGCATGTAGAAGTTGTTTATCAACACGCATCAGCCGAACAAAATGCGCAGCAGCGCAATTGCTCTCATTATATGGCACATTTTTTCCAAATAATCAAAACATTAGCTCGTGATCCGCCATGCTATATTGTCCCTGACGTTTTGCACAATCTGCGCACCTATTTGGGTGACAGAGAAGGAACGACAATGTATGACAAACTGTTAGATGCAGCACAAGTGCACTACAATAACGTTTACGCAATTCATTTGCAACGTTCGTCCACAGCTGATGCACCTCAGCGCCCTTTGGTTTGGGCAACAATCGTGCAACCCGCAATAGATGTTGATCGTGGACCATCGCCATGCATTTTATCACGCAACCGAGCGTGTTTCAACGTCTGTATTACCCAGACAATTACTTTGTGAGAAATCGATTTTTCATAACCACCGGAATGATGCTATATGAAGTTCCATTAGAATACTTGGTCAGTCACCAGTACCTCAAAAACACCAAGTGTTGTGACCAATAGCCAAGCACTGAACATTCGACCTGAAGTATTGCCGCACCGAGTGTGCCTGGCACTGGATCATATGGCACCATTACTGGTCACTATGCGACAAATGATCAACGTTTTTGAAAATTTCCGCCAATTCCAAGCTGAATATGAATCGGAATATTGGCTACTACCGGTTTTTTCATCAGTGGATGTTATGCAAGCAAAATTGCTTTTGGAATTTTTGGACAGACGTTTCCAATTTTTTGCATTCGCCTATGGCAGTTCTGCCATAGCCTGGCGTATGGTTGAGCAGCTGCGTCACATGCTGCGTGTGGCTTTTCTTGGCCCCTCATACATGCCGGCGCCAGTTGAAGCTTTTCCGGAGTTCCCGGAATTGGCTGAGCATATTGAAGACCAGGCCAAATTGCATCACACAATTTGGGCCATTTGGCTTCAAACTGATCCGGAATTTGCTGTCCCGGTGCAATTTGATTGGTACAAAGGTCGCCCAAAATCGGCCTACTACCTAAAACACAAATTGCCAAGCGGATTTAGAAAAAAATCCGCAAAGACAGACGTCAAGCCTCTTTGCAAGACCCGCACGGGTCCACGGCAAACCTAGAAAGGCAAGATGTTGATTTGTCCATACTGGCTCAAATCACGATGCGAAGATGCATGCATGGTCATTGAACAGCGCGAAAGGGAAGCACTTGCTCCCAAAGTTCCGCGACAAGTGACGCGCCTGCGTTGCGCTGGTTTGCTCACTGTTGCATCAGGCATTTGTGCAATGCCTGAAGACGAACATTGTTGGCGATTAAACAAATTTTATGACTCAAAATTGCAGCGCACCTTGCGCCGTTTAACCAATTTAGAAAAAGAACGCGTGAAACGGCTCGTCCGAGCAGAAGTGCGCGCAAAACTGCAAGCAAGTGCTAGCCACAGGGGCGCTAGGCGGCAAGATCCGCAATCCTCCAGGCAATTGCACTCCCAATTGCAGTCGCGCTCACAATCACAAACAAAACCACATTTACAAACACAATTGCGTTTGCAGGCTCCAACGCAGCCAAAACAGTATTTGGCTTTGCACTCGTGTTCCGAATTGTATTTGCAGGCACATGCTGGACATATGTTGCGCTTGCAACAGCAGCAGCCGTGCGAGTTTCGCTCAACAATCGCAACCAAATTGTGAAACTCATCAGGTTCGCCAGCAATCTTGCCCGCGTCAACAGCAGGATCAATCTTTTTACCCGACGTCGTACACAAGGCCGTGCACCCAGCCATGACTATTTGCAGCCACCACCTCAATGAGAGCCTTTATTACCACAATCGTGGCCTGTTTCTCAATCAAAGGAACGTTTACACAAATCACCTCGCGGCCATTTGTACGGTTTTACTCCAGAGCCTTAAGCCATCAGGGCTCAGACACCGCATCATTATGCCGACTCGGAGGACAATGAGGATGACAATCGACCTGTCGATCCACATTGTCGTTTACGTGAACGTTTATATGCACGTGCCCCATCACCATATTGGTATAGGGATTGTTCAAACATGCGCCGTGACATGGACTTAGACCGTGAATTTTTCCCGCGTTGCCGCAGCAAATCTCGCGCGTCAAAACCCAATTATTGGGATCGCTATTGAACTCTGAAGTTCAAAGTTATAAACTCTGCGCCAGCTGTCGTCTCAACCAGCAGCTCGTTTTTCGTTTTTTTCCGGATGTGGATTCCCGGACTTTTTTGCATCATGTTATTTTCTTTTTGTTTGACATGTTTTGCATCCATTTATCATTGCAATTTCTTGATTTCTGGTGCTATTTTCTCGTCAATCTTGCATAATTGCATTCGTCGTTTTAAATTTACCTCGTGTTTTAATTCTCATCTTTGTCTTTAATTTTTGCCCTTGCATAATTGATCTTATGTGACTTATAATCTCGTGTCTTAAAATCATTGCTCAATATCGGTATTACTATTAACATATCTTAATTCTTTAACGGACAAGGGGTTTTTACACCCAATCTACAAATTTTTTCATTATAGAAAATTTCCTTACCCGGGAACTGAAGAATGGCGAAAGTCGCCAAAGTATTTGTGCAAAATGGTGCGACTTCGGGCGCAAGAACTTCGCGGTAAAAGAAAGGAAGAGTTGCTCAAGTGAGTTAATGAGCTGAAGCAGGAATTAGCTTCATTGAGAGTTTGTTGAGCGCGAATGTTACCATCAGCTCGTGTTATTATTATTTTGTTATTTTATTTTTTCCATTTGCTCATGTTGAGGCGTTGTAGACGCCAGTGGCCCCCGAAAAAATTTGCTACTGTGTTTCGAATTTTTTTTCGAAACGTGGGGGAGTGTAACTGCGAGAGTTACACATTGCGAACTGTTAGTTCGCGTATGCCTTGGTTAACATAGCCAATCTCGAGTAGACATCTGCGCGATGGGTGAGCTCGTGGCTATGCCTTCAGTTCTCAAATAAATCCCTTTTTCATTACAAAATCATTTAGATACTTGTCCAGTAAAATAGAATTAAGTATATGCTAATAGTAATTGTTTTACGTGTTACCGCATATTGCATTCTAGAATATTCGAATTGATTAAAAGGAATTTTAGTTTAATAATAATTTGTCTTAAGTTTTTGTTTTACTGTAATAATCCCGTGATGGGATAGTTAGTGGCGTTTTTGACAAAATCGTCGTTTGGCTTGTTTTATCCTTTAGTGGGTTTTTGTTGTTTTCCCAGCTTATAGCCGTGTGTACATACTTGAATAAAATTAGAAAACCCACCCAGGGATTTGTTATATTGAGGCTGAGGTTGGTCGGCTTCCCACGTCGAGGAGTTCTGTTATTTTGGTGGAGTGGAAAAGGTGAATACTTTTTACTTATTTATTTTGTTCAAAATTCAATATTCTTTTCTCAACCCTAAAATTGGCAAAAAGTATTATTTACTTATTTATGATGGCTGATCAGCTTAGAGCTTGTTGGTGTTGTTTTCAAATTTCACTGTGCTAAGTACATTAGGAACCAAAAACATTTCAAGACAAGTGTAAACTTTGAAAACAAATTAATTAATCAACTTGAGCTAGGTTGAGATAGGTCAACTGACCTTGCGGCAATTCCGGGATTTTAGGTAGGTACTTTTAGGATCTAGGGCGTAGCTGCTGAGATCACCCGACAAGAAGCGGTCAGCAATATTAGGACCGAGGGGATTGAAGCTGTAGGTCTACAAGGGTCGAGAGAATCGAAGTTTGCCCTGCGACTACGCAATTGGGACCAGCACTAAAAGCCGAATTAGGTACCTAAGTAAGTCCCGAAGGCAAATGTCAGGTGTGTTCGTATCTGCGTCGATTTAGTAGACCCAGTGCGAACCCCTACATTTATACATATGTCGTGAATTCTGCATCATCCTCCTTGAACACAACTTTACCTCGTTGGTAATAAGAGAAATGTACTAGATACCTATGTATTGTCCCTGCTGACACAGAACATCGTTGTCTTGTTATTGATTAGACGATCCCATCCTTTGGCATATGGAGTCTCTGGCTGGCACATCTTGCATCTATTGTTTGTAGTAAATCATGGTTATTTTTCAAGCAGTCACAGCTGTTAGCTTTTGATTCAAGAATGTAGAGTCTGTTAATAGCTATCCAAAAATGTATTGTATTGCATTGACATTGCACCTGGGTAGATGGAAATAGAATACACGAAAATAGGAGGGCCAAGAATGAGGTTGTGGGTAAAATCCGGAAATAGAAACGATGGGCAAAATTCAGAATTTGAAATCGAAATGTATATTATTATGCTCATGGTTCCGTCGGGAGTTTCATTGCCCTAGAGATAGTCAAAAGTGCCAGAGATGGGTTCTCCCAAAAAGTGGACATCAGGATGAATATCTCCAACCCCGTTTCCAGCAAAATTTCTTCCACTAAAGAGGGGTTCAGGGGCTCAGGAACGAAGTACCAAGTAAGGCCCCTCGTGTGATCACCCCTGTTTACGGCTAAATTCCTCCAATTGAAGGGAGGTTTAGGGGCTTAGACATGGGGTACCCCTATATTTACATTACAAGGTGACCCTAGTTTTAAAGAAAGGGCAGTCCAAAGAGCCGGAAACGGGTTTCGAGAAGTTAAGCTTATCAGGGTCAATGCTCTCAACCCTATTTCCGGTAAATTTCTCTCATTGAAGGAGGATTTAAAGGCTCTAAAATGGGGTACTTCTAGATTCATATATGAAGCTGCTCCCAGTTCTGTCAGTGTTTTTCCGCCCTGTTTGTAGTCCAAAGTGCCAGAACGGGGGTTCACCAAGTAGGGCCTCTTAGGAACAACATTCCCAACCCTGTTTCCGGCAAAAACTATTATCATTATAGTGGGTTTAGGGGCTCGAAAACCGGGTTCTTGTTATTTATATGAGAAGGTGACCATTGTTCCATTGGGGATATTTCAGCCCTGCGGATTTAGCTAAGTGCCGGAAGTGAAGTTCCCAAATAGGGCCCATGAGGGCAAATACCCTCACCCCATTTCCAGCATTTTGGATCGCACTTATGTAGGGTGGAGGAACCGCCTAACAGAATCAGGGTCAGCTTCACATATGAATAATGAGATACCCCGTTGCCGAGCCCCCACCAGAATTAGCCATAGAGGGTTAGGGGAGGGATGCTCCCCGATATACAGAAATACCCCCTACCCCCTAGAAACCAAAATACACCCCAGAATTCAATTTTCAAAATTTTTTTCTGTGTTTTTCAGCAATTTTCTAATGCTAATGGAAAGTGATGAATGAGAAAAGTTAGTATTTTTTCGCCATACCACATTATTTTTAAGGCCATTTTTTTGACCTCCAAAGAATCTTGCACTCTCTCCCCAGAATTTTAGTACCATTCACATATGGTGTAAACCATGAGATAATCTACTTGGGGAACCCAGTTTCGACACTTTGGACAAACTCTAGGGTAGAGAAACTCCTCGATGGAAGTGTAGTCAGCCTCACATATGAATTATGAGGTACCCCATTTCCGAGATCCTGAACCCCTATAAGGGAACTAATTTTCCCGGATCGCAGTAAAAGGTGTAAGAGCCTCATAAGCCCTATGTAATTTGTAAACCCTGTTTCCGGCTTTCTGGACTAACTCAAGGCGATGAAACTCCTGACGGAAATGGGTATAGCTTGACATATTAATAATGGGGTACTTTTTTTGAGCTTTTGAACCCCCTTTAGTGGAAGAAATTTCGCCAGAAACGGGGTCAAGACTATTCACCCTGAAAGGCCCTACTTGGGATAACCCAGTTCTGGCACTTTGTACCATTTCCAGGGCGGAGACACCCCAATGGAACTGGGGACGACTTGCATATGTATAATAGGGCACTCATTTCAGAGCTCCTGAAAATTGCTTCAGTGGGTAAAATTTCGCCAAAAAAGAATTAAAGGTCTTCGCTCAAGAGGCCTCACTTGGGGATCCCCGCTTCCAGCACTTAGGAACGCCCCCAGCGTGGGGAAACCCCCAATGGAACTGGGTACAGCTTCACATATATGAATTATGAAGTACCCCGTTTTTGAACCCCTAGCACCCCTTCAGCATGAGAAATTTTGCGTGAAACGGGGTTGAGGATGTTAACCCCGAGCAGAGAAACCCCTATTAGGGATGATAGCTGACGTAACCGCTGATACTCTATTTCACAATATATAAGGAACAAAATGTTCTCAAGCAAGAGAACCGGTCTTGGCGCAGTTGGTAACACAGCTGTGCTGGGAGTCAGCGCTGATAAAGGTTGGCTTATTCAACACCAGCTGACAACGGTTTTGCCGCCAGCAAGCGTTCTCTATTACATAAACTGACACCCCCAAAGGAAGTGGGAGAGCTTCACAAATGAATAATGGTGTACCCTGTTTTTGAGACACTAAACTCCCTTCGGCCTTCTGTGGGAGAAATTTGCCGGAAACGAAGTTGTTGGTTTCCATGGCTCAGAGGAAATAATGTTCACGCTAAAACAGGCTTATGCCGAGGCTTGCAATGACAGTGATGACGAAGACAACAATCCCACAGGCGATTGTAGAAGACAATCAATACCCTAATATTGACGATGACACTGATGATGAAGTAGAAAGCTTCGAAAATGGCAGTGTCAACTTTGAAATCAATAGCAAAATTTTCTCCTCAGATGTTCATGATCCTATGCCATTTTTAGTAATGATGGCTGCTCAGGCCGCCAAATTCGCCGTTGTTGGTTTCCATAGCCTTGAGTAATTATGCTCACATGTGATTGTGGGAGAGGTTTTAGGGGATTCTCCCTTTCCTCCAGAAGGCCGAAGATCCCCTAGAAACCAAAATACCTTGCCCTTAGAATTCGATTTTTGAAAATTTTACATTTTTTTCGCAATTTCGATTCCTTTAATGCCAATAGATAGTGTGCTCAATGAGAAACGTTGAAAATTTTGTGTTTTTCGCCATATCACTCACTATTTTTAAGACTTTTTTGACTTTCAAGAAATTACGCACCCTTTGAATTTTGATGCTGCCTAGGGCTAAACTTAAGAATATGGTACTTTCGGAAAAGGTGCAAAACGAATACGGAATTCCAAAATTTTTTTGCCAAAATTATAGAACATGATAAATTGAAGCGCGGAAAGAAGATTTGGTGAAAATCTGAGCCATACTTGCAAAGTTGCGGGCAACTCTCGATTTGAGTGTTGCGTGGGACAATTAAACGATTCGATCCAAGGACTTACACATTTGTCAGAAATAAATAATATGGGCTGAAATAACGGAAGGAAGCATAGCAATGAAGGAAAAAAAGAAAGGAGCGGAAAGCTATTTGAAATTTTTAAAATACTCAAAAAAATTTTATATATTTTTTTGCATGTTTTTTTCGGTTTTACACGATAAGATAAACAAAAATCTAAGTTTTTGCTTCTATTATACTCAGGCTTAGGCTTAGTATATCTAGAAGGTGTTTTAAACTGCTTAGGTCTAGGTCGCTCCAGCTCAGGTCGATGTATTGATGCTTAGGTCGATGTATAGATGCTCAGATCAATGTATAGATGCTTAGGTCGATGTATAGATGCTTAGGTCGATATATAGATGCTTAGGTCAATGTATAGATGCTTAGGTCGATGCATAGATGCTTAGGTCGACGTAAATTGGGTATCTACATGTGATTCTGCATTCACCTGTTTGAATCTTCAAATACTTGAGAGTTTACGAGAAGAGGCTAATTAAAGAAACCCATAGCTTTTGTAATATTGATCATAGACGGATGAAATTTTTTACCGCGCTTTCTTTAAACATGTTCTAAGTACTGAGCGAAAAATCCGCTCTTTTAAAGTTTATTTGTTAGTATTCAGAAAGTACCATATTCTTAAGTTACTCCGCTGCCTAGTTATGGTCTCATTATCAAAATAAGATTGTTATGCCGCTATTCTACCTGTCATTGATGTTGATGAGTACAATAGCCTGTGGCCCAACCCTGATGCCTGAGATGAGGATTTTCAGGGTGCTTGTAATTCGAAGTACATTTTGCACTATTGTTTTTGAAATAAAGGCGACTCCGCAACACAACAATTTATTTTTGAATCAATGATAGACTTTCTCGTTTTTTTACGATGTTGTAAATGCCATAACAAGTTGTAATGCGACAAATAACATTCTGTTATCTCTTATTGGAATCAGACAGATCAATCATGGAATAGTTGAATGCGTTATGATTAAATAAATAAATTAATATGTAAAAATGAGAAATAAACTCAAAGAATAAATCAATAGCCAAAAAATGAATGAAGAATGAAAATGAAAATGATTTGAACGAGAAGACGCCCACAGCAGCTAAAAATCTTTAAAAACTTCCAATTGAATGCCTCAGGTACCTACATATAAATGCATCATTGCATGATGTGAGACATTTCAATGTGTATCGCTTTTTTAACACATCATTGCTTTAACATCATGACAAAACGGGTCTTTTGTTTTCAAATCGCAAGTTGATTTCATTATTCTAATCCAAAATTACAAATGAAAGTAGTTAGCTTGAAGTATTATCATGTAAGCTGAGATATTGCGCTGAAAGCAGAAAATGATAGATTTACCCTTTGTTCGCTTCAGATTTGATGAAATTGCATAGCAATTTATTTGTATATAAGAATGGCATATTGCTTACAACTTGATCACTCAAGTATAATCTTTACTGAAAAGAAATTGGATTTCTCAAACATTTCTTCATGAATGATTTTACGCATATGAATTGAGTAGCACAATGTCCAGGAATTTCGAATTAAGGTTAGGTACAAGACGAGTTGAATCTGTTTTTATGCTCATGATTTAACAAACTGAGCTTAACAGAATATATTTATGAAGCTATAATTTATACGATTTGTTCGGTATTCACTAACATTTACTTGAAATCTATTTATTTTAGATTAGTCAAGGTAGGATATACAAGGTCACAAAACTATTCTTAAGTGATAAAAACCGACTCAAAACAACACTGGTGAAGAAGAATGCAGCACTTCTGCATTTTAATAATAAGCGTCTTCTGTTTAATAAATTATTGCTTCGCCTTGTACTCGTACAGTCGTGCAGTCGCGTTGGCGTACAGTCGTGTTGGCGCCGGAAAATATTGTACGAATGCAACCGGCATTGTACATTGCCCAAAAACTCATGGCAAATTTTATAGTTTTATCACTTTGATGGATCAAGATGGCGGTGAGCATGAAGTTACCCTTCAAACAATACTGCTGATTCCCCCAAATTCTTCAATTTTCCGAAAAAGGGCTAGAAATTGAATCATTTTTTGCATTCTCATTATAAGGCAAGGGCTTCAATTCATCAATCCCAGTAATTTTTTAAGAATATTTTGCATTAGATTTCAAAAAATAGCATGTTGAAAGTTGAGTATGTTTTTGGTCTTTTGATTAAAAACCTGTAGAAGTAGCACTGATACTCGCAAGTAGTAAAAATTGTATTTTTTAGTGGGCCAGAAACCGAAGCTTAGACCAACAAATTCTATGAAAAAAGTAATATTTTAGCATGTTCAAATGCATTTGGTGCATTGTCATTACGAAAGCATATATGGCAAAACGTGATATGTCAATGCACACATGTATTATATGCTCACATATTTAGCATATGGACTATCCAATAGATATTAGTTCAATTCTAGTCATAGGTAACGTGTTTGTGCGTATTTTACTTGAGTACCACAACAAACGACCTCAGCGCAGTAGCACAACTTGTTTTCTGAGTTTCGGAGGGACTAAAATTTTGAAGTTGGATATTTCACCAAACAGTAGGTAGACAATGAATAATGATCTTTTTAGCTTTCTTCAGCAAAACCTACACATTACTACTGAAAAAGTTTAATATTCCACTTAATTTCTAATTATATTAAACAAATATGTTGTTTTAGCGACCAAAACTGCTCTAATGGAACATGAAAAGCGAAGCGATCCATTTAAATTATTTCAATGCTATGAAACGTTATACTTAATAACACTGAAATATTTTGAATGACCGCCTGCTAACACTATAAAAATTCAAACCACTATCAAGGCAAAATTTCAAAAATATGACCATTATGGCGGCAAGTGTTTTAATCCCTGCTTTTTTAACACTCACACTGAAATATTTCAAATTCTGATCAAGACTTATGAATCATCACAATCAAATTTGTGAATCCCTTGGTTTGAATTTTTTATTTCTAGCTCCTCAATTTCAAAAAATATTACCTGTTTTTGATATTTCTAATAGCAATTATTTAAAAACTTCAAAAGGGTTTCAATCACATTTTTCAAGAAATTGCTGAGATCACTAAAAAATTTAGAAAAAAGTGCAAATAGCACCTATGTATTTCAAATAAGAGATAACCACACCTGGGCGCGGGGAATTTGGGGGACGGGATAAGCAGCCTCCCCCAACCCACGTCCCCCGAGAGACTAAAACACTCGTAGAAACCAAAACAACCCCAAAATTCAGTCTTTAAAAAATTTAGTTTTTTTTCTCGCAATTTTTGATGTCAATGGATAGTGCTCGATGAGAAACGTTGAAAAATCGTGTTTTTCTCCATACCACCACTTTTAGAGCTATTTGTGTCCTTTGAAAAATATTGCATCCCAATAAAATTTTGTTGCCACCCACCTATGGAAATAACTCAATCTTTTCAAACAGACATTGAGATCACTGTATTTATCAAAAACACGTTGAGCTTACTGAAACATTTTGAAATAGCACTAGAATAAGTAGAATATTTAAAAAAAGAGATTATTCACTTTTTAAAAAGACTTTTAGATAACTGTAATTAACCAAAAACACGCGAAGATAACTTAAGATTTTCAAAACTGTTCTAAGATCACTAAAATATTTCAAAAAGGTATTACACACTCTTTTAAAAAGCCATAAAATCAATGTATTCTTTCAAAAACATATTAAGATCACTGAAATCTTCCAATACAGGCATCATTCACTCTTCCAAACGATTATTGAGATTTACGTCATTTTTAAATTGAAGCAAGATCAACATTGCTTTTCAAGTCTTCGAAGTGAAAACTTGGTCATAATCATAAGTAGACGATAAACTGCACTAATTACGTCATTATCTTCTTGTGGAACACTGCTTCATCCTGCTCAGCAATTTATTTGTTAGCCTTAGAAGTTACAGTAACGATATTTTGTCAGCGTACTGTAGATTTTCAGGAGAGTGTTACAATAAGCACCACTCCACCACTCATGTAAACTTTACAATCAATAGCCTTGTATGGTGCACTGCACAACGCCATATTTAAAGATTATGTTTTATAATGGAGCTATAGTAATCTTAAATCTCTCATGCATTCTCAGCCTACTAGTAAGCTAGGGTTTGAGCTCTAGGTCCCATAGTTTTACAGCATTAAGTATCTCTTGCTACAATCCAACAATGACGCCAATAAAATTTTTGAAGCACAATAGATACATACATTTGCCTATGACTTAATCGTGAATAAAACGTCACTTTTCCGTTATTAATTTGCATGATTTTTATCATTTTGATGTCTTTTAAGGATGTGTTTCCATAAAAATGCTTTAGCTCGTACTTCGGCGCTCAATCATACAACAACACTGTACATAGGCTCCCTAGGTCATGAGTAAACCTGTAAAAAACCATTAAAAACCTAATAAAACCTCAAAAACCTACTAAAAACCTATAACCTGAATTTCAAATTTTGTTAGATTAGGTGTTTTCCAACCCTGCTTATATCCTATCTCTTCTAGATAGGGGCCTGAAGACAACATAAAATTTCTTACACTCATTTCAACTACTTATATCTTGATAAATACATATATCCATTAGCAAATTTCTTCTTTTCCATTCTTCAATTCAGCCAAAATTTTATATTTATTGCAAATGTGAGACATCTTAGGGCATTTAATACTTGTCCAGTTTAGACCCCACCTATTTTTTTCTTTCTTTTAAACTTCATGGTGTCTGCAGGGCTTTTTCTGATAGAGAATATATGTAACGTTTAGTTGCCGGATGATGATTCTCAGACTTTTCACTCTAAAGCGCAACACGTTTACTAATTGGCTGTTCTGCCTGCTTCTTGGAATCAGAAACGACATAATAAGTGTACAATTTATTTTACCTGTCTTATTAACAATGCAAAATAGTTGAGAAAAACTGGATAGAAAGTACGGATATGAACCAATAGCAAAGAAAAATGCTCCGATGGAACAAAAGATACGAATATACTTAGAATTTCTTCAATTACTAAGGATGTAAAACGAGGGGAATATGGAAAATTTCCCTATAGTGCGCAAAAGCCATAGGAATGTACTAAACAGTTAGACTTCACCTAAACATCGCAAAAATCGAAGTATATTCTGCGGCCTGTAAAAAATGAAGGTGTAGTCACAAAGCGTATTCAAGTGTTTTACAAAAAAAGCATTGAAGATACTTTCATGACTATAATCAACGTATTATTTATTTAATGAAATCTTGATCTTCTACAATGCTCTGGAGTAAAAGATAATAGTGTAAACTTTACACCTACATGGCCAACTCAATAGTTTTATTGAAAAACAACAAAAATTTCTTTAAACTCTCCAAATTAAAGTAATCAAAATACTCGCCATCATAATCGAAATTACTACGGAAAATCTGCAGAAACGCGCATAGGCCACAGAATACACTTCGATTTTAGCGTTGTTTAGGGAAGTCTAACTGTTTCGCACATTCCTATGGCTTTTGCGCATAAAGGGAAATTATCCCTAGTAAATCTTTAGCAATGAAGAAATTTCAGTATATTCATCTTTTTTTGTTCCATCGGCGCATTTTTCTTTGCTAGTAACCTACTTTTAATTAGCATGATTTGAGTACATCAGTCAGTAAACACATACAGTAACATGCAACAATAATGACAACAGTCCAAGACCGCGGAAAACAATATTGTTCTTAATATCAGCATTATCCTTTTTAAACAAGACAAATTTACATTATTTAAACAGATTAAAGTTAATATCAACTGTAAGGGACACTAACGCTCAGATTTGGAAGTAAAATAAATTTGTAGTATAGACTGCATGCTAACAACAAATTAATAGAGCAAAATTTACA
The DNA here is from genome assembly GCA_036768485.1 of Mermis nigrescens. NCBI lineage: Eukaryota > Metazoa > Nematoda > Enoplea > Mermithida > Mermithidae > Mermis > Mermis nigrescens. The sequence goes on from JAVLUZ010000043.1 coordinate 2,222,886, forward strand.
CGACTACTAGGTGTGGAATAAACTAACAGTCAGATCCATTATTCCGATTTTACGTAGAACATTTTGAAAACGTTGAGCTTCCACAAGGCTCTAAAACTAAAGTTAATATGCCGTGTAAACTTTACACAACCATAGAGTGTAAAGATTTTTGTCGGATTCGTAATTCTAATGATTACTCTGATCTTAAGATTAAGATTTATGAAAGAAATTGAGTCTCCACAATAAGCCGAAAACAAATAAACGTCAGTTGTAAACTACCTTACACCACTGTTGAGTGTAAGCAAACACGCTAAACTGGCGTCTCACATTTGATCCTGGTACGTTTTCAGACTTTATAAAAAATAGAGCTTCTGGTAGCCTCTAGAACCAAACTTAATATGCAGTGTAAACTTTAAACAATCACAGAGCGCAAAGGAAATTTCAGTCGGATTCATTATTCTGATATTACTCTGATATTACGATCAACATTTATAAAAAAATTAAGTCTCCGCAATGGCCCGAGGACAAATAAATATCAGATGTAAACCACTTTAGACCACTGTTAAGTGCAAACAAACTGACGTGTCACATTTTGTTTCTGGTTCATTTTTAGACTTGAGATTATGTCCAGACTCATAACCCAGAACTTGACGGAAAAAAACCAGATAGAAACACATTTAACTTTCCCATTTATTGACTTTACACCTCCCGAAAAAGCTAAATATTGATGTAAACAAACACAATTCGCTGTGACGCGTACCCATTAGAAAGGACTTTATTTTTATCCTTTTTGACTCTGCTCGACTTCTGAACAGAGAAAGTGGCGAACAAAAAAATGGACAAACACGTATTTTAAACTGTCCACCACATTGTAAACTTTAAAAATCTGAAACTGAAGCCCCAGTACATGTAATTGGTTTCAGCCAGTATGTAGCCCTTTGATTGCAGTACACTTGTATGTGCCAAACTTATGTTCCGCAAAATATTTGATATGATTTACCGATCAAAATACGAAAAAACCTGGTTTTTCGCCCATTTTACACCTCCGATTTCGAACTTTGCACCCCCATAAACAACTCAATATTGCGTTTTTTTTGAACGCAGCTTGCTTCGACGTGTAGCCCTTGAAAGTTACCTTATTTCTATTTTATTCAATTGATCCCAACTCATATCCAAAACAGTTGGCAGAGAAATCGTGTACAAAATCCGTGTTTTTATTCCTCCACTAGAGTGTAGAATTTAAACCCCTAGTACTAAGTGCGTATTGATGCAGAAAAGTTTGCTTAGAGCAGAAGATAGCTCTTGATCAGAGGTACATTTCTGCCAGAAAAAATTTCTTAAAACTCGTAACCTGAGTTGTTGGCAGACGTAAACAAGTCGAAAACTCGACCAAAATGTGTCTTTTCACCCCTTGATTTTCGCACTCTTTACATTCCTATTCGAGAACTAAGGTGAAATTCAAAAAACAAAAAACCCATATGCAAAATTCCTTCTTCTACAAATATATGCCATTAAATTCTTTAGAGAGTCAATACTGAGTTGCCCACAAGCCCGGTAAAAACCCCACAAAATTCGCTAAATGGTACAACGTTACGCCAAAACTTTATACCTTCTTTACACAGTCAGTTTTGAGTATAAAGAAAAACAAAAAAACAGGCAGCGAATTTTTTTATTATCTATTTTTTAAAAAACCGCACCTCCCAGATATGTCCCGTTATAGCTGTAGGGGTGCACAGGTGTTAGGGGATACCCAAGTTATTATAGGAACGCGCTATCTATACTGACCCTAAAATAAGATAATAAACATAAATTTGGAGTTTTACAAAACGATAAATGAAGAAGCCAGCGGATTACATAACCTAAATAGATGAATAAGTCAAATGAAGTGCATGGTTTTGCCAAAAGAATTAAAAAAATGAAAAAGCCAGTATTCAGATGATTTGAACCCATTATTCTTTTTTAAATCTACACGCGAGAACGGATACGTCAGCCACTTGCACGCAGGCCTGTAGCCAAAGGGGTACGAGTGGTGCGGCCGCACCCCCCCCCCGAGGGTCTTGTATTTGTCAAAATATTAAAAGGACACTGCTTATACTAAAGATATCATACACATTGTTGTTGTAACTTATTACTGTGCCTTATATCCTCATAGCAAGCTTTTTCTTTTGCATTAATGCAAGGTTGTTTTTGATAGTACTTGCTTAGCAGCCAGGTATCATGCTCAATAAGCTTCTGTGACCTTGAAATCGCCAATTAATCTAGTTTTGCTTTTCTAATACTTTATAGATCCTGTCTGTGTGTTCATGAGAGACTTAAAATTTTCTGTAAAAAAGAATCGTTTTTGTACTAGCATAACCATGAAATGTCAAAACGAATGTAACATTTCGGCTTTGGTAGGTTATCATCATCTTCATTATTTCTTGTGGTCGCACCCCTGCACCCCCTCAGAAAATCCTGCCTGCGGGCCTTTGCAGCAACTCAACATATTGGCGGATTTTAATACTTAGTCAATCATGATTTCGCTGTACTGTGGACAATAGATAAAAAGCTGAAATCATTTTCCTAGTTTCAAACAACATCCTATACTTATTATGCTGCAGGTTTTTAAACATGGCAATATATAGGAACATATGATACTTAGCGGAGTAGCTAAATAAATTTTGTTTTTCGTCTCGAACCCTTTACACTAAAACGATCACTGATCAAGGAATGTTACGTTAAAAGAGAAAAAATTGGTCCTTGAGATATTGTGAGCCTCTAAATTATAAAAACAAATTGGACTGCACAGAAACCGAAATTGAGTTAGATAAGCTGAAAACACGCAAAGAGTAAAAATCCGTATACTTTACACTTTTGCGTAACAACTATTGAGTGTAGAGAAATTTTAAGTTCAGATTCGTAATATACAACTCGGGGGCAACATTAAAAAATTGGCCCCCGCAAATTATTTATTTTTTCGGTCAACACTTTACACACTCATTGCTAACTCGGTATTGAGTGTAAACAAAAAAGACGGGCACCGAATTTTTTAATCATCCATCGATTAAAAAAACCGCACTTCCCAAGTGTGTGCCGTTTTTGCTGTGAGGAGGGGGGGTGATACAAATTTCGCACTCGCTGTGACAAACATATAAGAAAAAAGGATGGCCAAGTATATCATAGGTAGCGCTTTCGCGCTACCTATAATATGTGGCGAAATGCATCGCTCTTAAATATTTTTCGTCACATAGATTTTGTGACATATATGTCCAATTATGCACAATGTGTGGCTTAATGCACTTTATGTTTCTGCTTCTTTTTTGCCAAGCTGTATGCCGCCCAGCAATCTGAAATAATAGTCGATTTTAGTAAAATATATCCCTAAAGCTTTCTGCATTGTGCCAAACAACAAATGAGAATGAGCAACTATTTACCAGGTAGGTTCAGTAACGACACATGATAAGCATAGTATACACCCTTATATTGAAAAAGATGGAAAAATTTGATGCGGACTAAATTGAACGAATGCTGGGCATTTGAACCGTGCGTGCTCTTCTTATTTTATACATTAATTAGTAAAATTAATTAAAAAATCTGCTGCCAGTAGTAAACTTTCGCTCCAAACCCCACCCCCCGCAAAATGGTTGCAAATCCCTTCCTCCCTCCTAGAATTCAGGATTTTTTGTAAAAGTTGCAAAAAGCATGTTCTTTTAAGCGTTTTTAGCTCAGTTTGGGCTCGAGAATTTTAAATTTTTGGTGTTTCGCGCCATATATACATTTTTTGATTATTTTGTTCAATTTACTTAATTTTTTGAATTTTTTTCAATATTTTTTCAAGTTTTTATGTTTTAAAAAGAATAAGCATTGTCTGAAATGTCAAAAAACAGTGTTTTCGACGTGTACCCTTCGTTTTTTTGCACAGAAAAGGCAATAGGCCTGAATCCCTTCCAGAATTTTCATGCTGCACATGTGTGCTATTGAGTCACAGAAAAAGGAAGTTAGACTTGTAATCCTGATTTTACGGAGAACAGTCTGTAAAAACCGTACCTTATATGACATTCAACCTTATGGAACTGAGCTTTACATGTAGTACAAATTTTACACTAGTAGAGGTTGTTAATTTAATTGCAGTCAGGTTTGGAATCCTGTTAGTGTAGAGAAAGCTTTGTGTTTTGAAAAACATTTTAAAAAATATTAACTTTTAGCAGTGCTCCGCAGCTATATCTTTTTTTAGTGTAAAAATTACACAAAAAAGTAAGTGTAAAGAATGTCTAAAATCTGATTCATAATCATGGTGTTCCAAATATGATTTTACAACAAAATTGACCCTCCACAACAATCTAGGAGCAAAATATACTTTTAGTGTGAACTACTTTATAACTCCATCGGGTCCAACTTAATTCGTTTGACAGAATATTTGACCCTTCAGTGTAAAGCACTGCTATGGTAGAGATCATGCTTTAAGTCAAAGCACATAACCTGTAAAAATGATGATAGAACAAGCTTCTTTAACCAGAATCAGATCCTCATACCTCCAGCACTAACTTGATATTAAGTGTAAAAATAGTTTACATTTAGACATATTAAATTACAGTGCTGCTGCATTACACTCCCAGAATCAAAAATGAGTATACAGATCGCAGCTGCCAACCCATACTTCTTTTCTAGTAGAGTCCGCACAACCCGATTCATAAGCACAGAAGTTGATTGGTAAAAAATTGACAAAAAAAAGACTTTTCATACCAGTATTCGAACTTTATACGTTCAGATCTAAATCTGTATTGAGTTTGATAATATGCCTCCAGGTGAAATCTGTGATTCTTAAAACGTACTTTCCTTTATAAAACTTTGCACGTCCTGATTCATAACGGAATGGCTGACAAACTAAAATAAGGTAAAATTGGGTTTTTCTCCTATGCTAGACTGTGAACTTACAATGCCAGAACTAAGTCCATTTTGATTAAATACAAATCCGATTTAATTCTACTTGTAGCCCTTTAAACGTAGTACTCTCCAAAAGGAGTTTTTCTGGAATCTTGAAGAAAAGTTGACAGAGACAAAAAGGTCAAAAATGCTATTCAAATGTGTATTTTCAACCTCAGATTTTTACATATTTTTAGGTACATTGCATTCTACAAACGAATCACACTTCTAATAAAATTTAGCTTGAGATTACTCAGTTAACTACAGCTTTAAAAATCTAAAAGCAAACAGATAGTGGTGGTTTCACATGCTTCATCACAGGTCGCTTTAAGTTATAACATAATTATAAAGGTTTAAACACTCATTGCTAGCTTGCTATTGAGTGTAGACAAGAACAAACAGCCTTCTTTCTGCGTGTTTTTATTATCTTTCTTCTAATAATACTAAAATATCTAAAAATGTCCCAGTGTTGCAGTAGGAGGGCTTCATAGGTTGGGGTACCTGCATTAGTACATTATATGCATGTGCCAACATGCTAAAGAAGTAAATAGTGTCCCTATTTTCAGAGATCCTATTAAAAAAACTCATTCTTTGAAAATATCATTTTGCCCTCTCATAAATTCTCTGACATTTGTTAATTTGCTTAATTTTTAAATTCTTCTTCATCTTCTAAAAAATTGAGCCACTTTCAATTGAAGGTCATGATTGTTATTATGTTTACATGTTGCTTTGTGTCAGGTTTACTAGGATTAGACGACCTCATGGGCGAAAATAATGCAGATGGCATTGGAAGTGTACGTTTTAATATATATGGTTGTGGATCTGATTCTTTGACAGGTTATCCTGATCCATATCTATTTATCGAGACAACATGTACAAAACCCCCACAAGACAAGGTAAAAAGTTTTTACACTCCTGTACAAGGATATAAGAGATTAATGGATTTTGGAAGGATCGATTTGCTTGAACAAAAGGGCGGTTTCAAATTTTATTATCACGTCCATTCTCAAGGTGCAATAATTCCCGAGACAGAACATAACTACTAGTCATTACTGATCTATTCTATTGCTTCATATTCATTTCGGTACAAGTGTTACTTTCGTAGTTTCATTCTCGATTTATGGGTCTGTAGTTGTTGCAAATTAAAAAGTGGAATTAATTTACACTATGTGTCGTTCTTTAAAGCGATGCTTTGAGAATCTGAAACCATCAATTCTGATGATCTGAGTACATAATTTTTTAACCACTGAGATAAATTGATTTTAACACATGTACTGATTTATGTCTCCCATAACTTCCTTTTTTGGCGCTTTGATAATTCAGTCGCATTCCAGATGTAGCTAGATGAATGGTGCAAGTGATAATAATATTAACAAGGACCTGAATATGAATAATTATCATTTAAATAATAATCATATTAATAATGATAGTAATAATAAGATAACAATAATAATATTAAAATGATAGTATTTGTCAGAAATACATCTGGGAATGTGTATGAATAAAATCGAGATACGAGTGCATTAAAACCCAATCAATGATGTTCTAACATACCCTTAAATTGTCAAAATACGACCTTAATAAATTCTTACTCATATCATTTTTACACAAAGTGAAGAATTTGTCACATTCATGCTTGTAAGTTTTGATCCATTAAGACTTAATCATTGAACTCTAATAGAAAGTAATGCGAATTATATGATATTATGCACATATGGTATAGCTACAGACGGAAGCAAGTACATGTCTGTTCCTCTTTACCACAGAATAATGGAATCATAAGGCCATTCAGTGAAATAATGAGTTTTGATAGATTTCAATGAGTGTTCTGGGTAGATAATTTATAAGCAAAAACATTGCCAAAAAAACTTGTGCTAGTTTATGTCTATAGTCTACTAAGCTAAAAAAATGCTCATACTTTGCATGTTTACTACAGTATATATGTTTTGTATCATGTTTTCAAAAACGACAAAATAATTAGATATTTTTGTGCTTAAAATTTCATTTTTTTGTTTTTCGTGTTTCTGAACAGTGTGTCCTGCAATTTCGATTTGATTTTTTTTCAATATGGCAGTCCCCATGAGGTATTCATTTTACTCGTACTATGTTTCACGTTTTTCAATGTTTAAGTTTGTTTTGGATCTAAATTGGATAAGAATTTAAATTTTTTTTAATGTGGCAACCAGGAAAGCTGTCATACTGTAACTTTTAATGTACTCAGCTATTATTTTGTCGGTTTCTAGCAAATTTTAAAATTTTTTCCGGTAAACAGCCAGAAAATTTAATGTTTTTTCCTATTGAGCTGGTGCAGGATATCAAATCGGCCATTCATATGTTGCAGTGTCACAGGTGTTCGAGCTGCATCAACATAAGCAAATAATAGCAACAAGTTGCGCCTAAATTTAGTGAAAATTTATTTAGGCAATTTAGTATAGAGAAAGTCAAAAAATGCAGACTATGAAAATTCTTTTTTTACGAATAGTTGCCATCAGAACTGCAAATCTTAGTTCAGATTTTATCGTATAACGTTTACACCAAAAAACCTTTAGGTAGAGAGCACTGGTGGTTTTTTAGAACTGTTTTTATTAAAAATAATATTATGCATAATACTTAAAATTTCTAATTTGCTTCACCCTAGTCACTCCATGATCCCAGGTCCAATTTTTTACCCGAGGCAGTAATCTTCAATCACACACACACACATCACACACACACACACACACACACACACACACACACACAAACACACACACACACATCACACATACATGTGCACGCGCACGCAAATGTTTGGTCGGTTTTGACTATTGCTCAATAATTTTATGTGTTCGCATACATTTCCATCATTCCTATTGTTTGTGTACTATTTCATGCGCCGTATGTATTGGAAAATAATTGCAAGTATATTGGATTTCGCGTTGAACCTTGTCAATTTTGATTTACTTTAATGGAAAATATTGAAAATACAGATATTCAAATCGAAAACAAAGATGAAAATTTTAATCTATGCAGGTATTGGCTCTTTGAATTTGGAATGTAATAAGTTGATTGACAGAAATTTGATTGATATTATTTGATCGATAAGTGTGTCAAATTCGACTGATAGAAAGCCATTATATATTTTTAGCACTGCACCACTATTAGGACCTCCAGAATTTTGGTGCTGCCCACCTATGTTTACCGCCCCCTTGAAAAATTCTGGAACCGCCACCGCTGACAATGTCCTATCTTTAAAGGGCGTAAAAACAGATAAATTTCGGAAAACTTTCTTTGAAGCGCTGAAAGTTTGTCTCTTTTGAGCAAGCGGACTGCTATAAGCACTTGAAATAGCAGCTTTGCAGCGGAAACATTATACTCTTATAGTGACTCAAAAAAATGCGCCTAAAACGCAAATCGGAGATATTTTGAAAATTATGCAAAGAATAACTAAAGAAAGTGTATTTTTGGCCTATTGGCAGTCACATAAAATAATAATCATGCTTTATTCAAACCCGTAGGTACCTACAATGCAATGTCAAGAATAATATGCATTGTTTTGACAGTTATACCTACCGTTGTCATCAGGCTCTTACAGAATATAAGAAGTTGTGGGCACCAGGAATTGAACCTTACCAGCTAAGTATCATTTATTTCTAAAGTCTGTGGTTTTACCAACTGAGCTTCACTGGGCCAGTTGTAATAGCATTATTCGTTCCTTTTTTAAAGTATCATAATAATGTTTTCAGTCTGGGGCCAGGGGCCTCTCCACATGGTGTATTATCCCCAATAGGGCTCTATTCCATATACGACTGATCTCAATACTTCTTGAACCCACATTCTGGCCACTAGCTCTCTCCATCTCCAGGTTCTCAAGTATTTTCCTACGGTACCCAATGCTTTCTTCTGCGAGTATTGATGTATGCTCAAAATCTGGCCTACACCCACATGCTACGCAGTGTTCAGCAACCCCACTCCGTACCTCTTTCAAATTCCTTAGTGCACTCCTATGTTCCCCAAGTCTTTTTAAAGACTTATACCAGTTTACCCAATGTACTCCTTCCCACATTGTAGTGGTACTTTATACCCTATGCCCTGCCGTGGATCTAAGGGCCTCTTTGGGGCAACACTTTGTAGTCTTTTTCTGATGGTGTCTTCACTCTTTGCCACAAGGCGCACTCCATATGCTTTGCACACTCGCTTAACTTTCATGGTTAATGCCCCACTAAATGGTACTACTGCTGTTGCAATGTAGTTAGTTGCATCACCCCTTGAGGGTGCAACTTGTAGGGCTCTTTGTATTGATCGACCAGAGTATCCATTAGCTTGAAACTCCTTAAGTATTTTCTGATGCTCACCTTCTTTACTGTGATTTGTTTGGCATATGCTCCTACATCTCATAGCCATTCCTCTAACTATACCTGCCTTTGTGCATTTCTGATGGTTCGACTGGTAGTTTAAGTATTGACCTGTATGGGTTGGCTTACAGTACATTGATGTCTCTAGATGGTCATGGGATCTCTTAACTAGGACATCCAGGAAGGGCAGTGTGTGCCCTCCACCTCCTTCTCCATGGTAAACTGAATAGCAAGATTTTGACTATTCATGTGTTGGAGGAAAGCCTGTAACTCCTGATCTCCATGATCCCACAAGATGAATGTGTGATCAATGTACCTTAGCCACATTGTAGGTTTATATGGTGCTCTTTGCAGTGACTGTTTTTCTAAATCATTCATGAACAGGTTGCACGGTACTGGTGACAATGGTGAGCCCATTGACATCCCATCTACTTGCTGGTAATAATATTCCCCAAGCTGAAAGTAAGTACTCCTGACACAGTACTCCACCAGTTCGGCAATAACCTCAGCATTCATAGTTGTTCTTTGTGCTAGGGTAATATCCTGTCTAAGCAGATTCAATACACATTCTATAGCCAACTGAGTTGGGACACTTGGGAACAGGCTCACAACGTCTAAGCTGACTAGCCGTGTATTTTCCTGTATTACCATTGGTTCTATCTTAGTCACAAAGTCGTTGCTATTCTTCAGTGAGCTGGCAATGTTCTGCTGCAGTGGGTTAAGTATCTTAACCAGATATTTTGACAGAGGATGTATAGTTGTCCCAATGCAACTGACAATTGGTATAAGTGTTACTCCTGGTTTGTGAATCTTCGGCAAACCATATATATGTGGTGCTTTGCTGCCTTCCTTGATTTTTACCTCTTTTTCCAGACCTTCCTTGAGCAGTTTCTTCAATGCTTGCTCTACCCTGGTAACTGGTGTGCGTTTACCAATGGCCTTTAACTTTGAAGTATCATCAATGATCTGCCGCAGCTTATTGTTGTACTCTTTTCTGTCCATTACCACAGCTGCATGACCTTTATCTGCTGGCAGAATGACTATGGTGTCATCTGCCATTAGCATTTTAATTGCTCTAAGCTCTGCCTTGCTGATATTTGCCTCAGGCTTATCAACCCTGTCAATAGCTCGTCTAATCTTTAACCGAAAGTCATCCTTCCGTTCTTAAGGCAGGAAATAGGTTGTTGTTGTTATTGTTGTTGTTGTCAATCTACGTAATCGATCTATTGCAGATTTTAATTTGTGCATCATGCTGACCCACCAATATTTTTTCACGTCGCTTTTGAGTCATTCGGTCTAGACGCCATTTGCTGATCTAGAAACGCAGTCTAAACTGAATTTGTTAATCTTTGTAGGTACTACATTGTGCCATCATTACACGGATTACATTTCTATCAAGAGGGGTCAGAAACACACCCGGGCGTGGGGGTTTAGGGGGTATGCAATACCCAGAAACTGGCCAGAATTCAGTTTTTAAATTTTTTTTGTTTTTTCGCAATTTTTTGATGCCAATGGATAGTGCTGGATGAGAAACGTCGAAAAATGGTGTTTTTTAAACCATACCACCATTACTAAGGCCATTTTTTAACCTTTGAAAAATCTTGCAGTCTCCCCAACAGAATTTTGGTGCTTCCACGTATGGTCAGAACTATAGGTGAGCAGCACCAGAATTCTGGGGAGGAGGTGCAGGTTTTTCGAGTGTCAAAAGTAATCCTAAAAATGATGGTATCAGGCACGTGGCTAGCCGTCTTATTTTAGGGGAACCAGCACCATTTTTTTGGGTGGACTAAGCCCTAAAAAGCCAAATATAGCAGAAAATAACGTTTAAAAAGTCCTATATTTCCCTTTTTCCTGAATTTTTTGGGGGTCCAAATGCCCTCATTTCCCCCAGAGATACGTGCCCGGATGAAATGGCAAAAAAACCATACTTCTTACCGTCTCTCATCGAATGCTATATATTGACATCTAAAAATTGCGAAATAAAAGTACAAAAATCTTCAAAAATTGAATTCTGCGGGTATTTTGATTTTTTGGGGTTTGCGGCCTTTTGTGGGGGTGCATACCCACAAAATGCCACGCCCAAGTGAGGTCATAATCCATAGTTGCACAGCATGGCCGATCTGGAGGGAGGGTCAGCCGATCTGGGGCTCAAGAATTGGGCTTTTTGGGACAAACTGACCTCAAAAACTTGTATAAGCACTAAAGTAGTTTTAAAGCTACGTAATGATAGAGTTAATTGACAGTTCAGTAATTTTTAAAGTAAAATTTTAATTTTAATACATTTTGACCTTCAGTTCGCCTCATTTACCCAATAATAAAATTTCACGTTTTTCCAATCTGGGGTCTAGACCGCCCATGCTCCCCACGTGCATGTCTGGTCAGATCGCCGAAACTAAAATGTTTGGAATAATGTCAATTGCCGAAATTTTGAAAATTTTTGAATCTGCCATAGTTTTGAGCCGTTTTGGAGGGTAAGCTCAACAAAGTTACGGGTCATGGCAATATGCTCGCGCCAGTGAACTCTAGCCTCATGACGTTGACAACTAGTAGTATAAATGCTAGGATTATGTAAATGCTATATTAATCCAGAGTTACTGGTTTGTTTTCGATAACCTGCTGAATTTTTTTTTATTCTTATCCATTTTTGTCCTTGATGGCTTGATTGCTATTTGTATTTTAAAAATTATCTCATTATTTATTTTTTAATCAAAAAATTTTTTATTAAAATTTATTTTTTATTTTAAAAAATTTATAATTTTTATAATTTAATTTTTATTAAAATTAAAAATTCTTCATTTTTATCCATCTTCATTTTATTACTTACTTGCTGAGCTACAGGCGTTGCCCGGGCTGAAGTTATGCCTAATAACTATTTGATATTGAGATGTTTCTTGTATCTTTTACTTTTTGGGACTTTTGATGTTTTTGTGATATTTCAACAAAAAAATTATCAAAAATAATATATTACCTTTTAGATATTTTAAATGCTTCATTGTTAACCATTTTTTCAATCAAATCCAATCAGACAAAATCTTATTCTTGATGTTTTGGAATGTGCTGGAAATTTTTTCGATAAACCATATTTTTATGTTTTAAAAATTTTTTGTTTGTTGTAGCGAAGGGTGTCATACATCACTTGATATCTTATATTACTCATATGTCATAGCAGAGGGTATCTCCTGTCATGATTGCATGTTATGGCACAGACAGTGTATCTTATATCACATCATTGTACTGTATAGCATTGCTCATCTTGTAGCATTATGGAGGCTTTGTTACGTCCTATCCTATGTTTTAGCGCACACAGCGGCAAAGTACCATAAGCCGAAAGTAGTAATGGCTGTGACCCTGGACAGCAACGCTGTAGGATAGGCTGTGTTATAACATAGGCGATGACGTAAAAATCTGCACCCTGACGTCATCCCAGGGTGCAACGTTGAAGTATAGGCGCAGGCACTAGGCACGTATGCGCGTGTGTTGAATAAAGCGAGTGTATGGCGCGAGTGATGTGGGCGTTGACTAATGATTGAATAAAAGGGTTCAAGTCCTCCAGCGCACAATTTCCTTTTTTATAAACCGAACAGCATATAAAATTGTTAGCGTTACTAATAGAGCCAAACAGCTTAAAATCTCATTAGATAAATTACTCAAATCTTCTTTGTGCCTACATTTTACTTCATTTTCTAGGCACCGCCCTTCTACTTTCATGCCGTTGAAATTTTCGTCAATTTTTAAACAGTTCTTACAAAAAGGGTTAAACTTTATCAATTCTAAATTTGGAAACTCTTGCGTTAAATTTTTCCAATTAGATACTCGAAAATCGCAACTATCTTCGAGAAAAACTGATCGCACGTTTCTTGAGACATTTTCAAACGTTTTTAGTCCTTCACAGAATGCTTTGGATTGGTTTTGGTATATACAGTCCTCTGCACTTATTGTGTGTAATAAACAATAAACTAGTAGAATCATTTTTAATTATGAGAATATATGTGTTTTAGTAGTATTTATAGGCGCCTGAAATGTAGTTTTATAATAGTTTTTCCAAACTCAAATGGAACAAGTTCATCTTGATCGCTTTTAACATTAATTTCGATGGTATTGAACTCTTTTTTAGAACCGGGATATAATGAGGGCTAATATATGAGTGATTTACAATATCTGTATAATTTCCTTCAATGTTAACAACCTGTAATAAAGGTGTAAACACGTTACCTACAATTTGAGGTGCGACTATGTCACAATATATGAAAAAATTATGCATTCCACCTAGCATATCGGGAGAATGTTGGGCAGTTATAGATACATTGTTATTCTTATGTATGCGATTGAAAGTAATAAGCTGTCTTTCTAAAAAACCTAGCATATAAGTCAAATGTTTTGATAGCTTTATGTTCTGAACATGCTCTGTATTTAGCGTAAGATTACAAAATTTCCTATTCTCATCATATTTAAAGCTAATGTGTGAAGTATAGTCATAATTTTCTTTCAAACCTGCTGTTTTTATAGCATTGTTTATTGTATCTACAAGATCGGAAATGTACTGATACCTGGCTGGGGGAATGAGCATCTTAACTCTCAGCTTATTTTTAATATCAAAAAATTGTAGCATATTTTGTCTGCTATTCACATTGTGCCACGTATTGGCATAAATGATTTCAGCCAGTCCAACTTCCCATTCACCATTTAGCGTAATTTGCCTGGGCAGCCTAGTTATAAAGCTGGAGGCAGTGTTGGACAAGTCGGAATTACTCGGTAGTATGAGGTAGAATTGTTTAGAATCCATGTTTATAACTTAAATTGATCAAAGTATTTATAAATTTTTTCATTCTGCATAGATAATATAATATTTTTGAAAGAAACGCTTTGACAGCGCCAAAATAGAAAGTAAATACACATATGCCCACATGTTGTTGAGAAAAATCCCTGTACCTGCATATTATTGTATGTATAAGCATATGCATTTTCACTAATATAGTATCTGACATGCTTAGAGGGCTTTCGCCCATAACTGTCAAAATATTCGCAATGTCTCATATTGTCGAAATACAATGCAACCCAGTGTGAGCCAGGTTCATGGCTAAAGTCTAAATTTACTACAATAGCTGCAGGGTAATTTTTTATTGGCGGTAAAAGATCTAGTGGGAAAACTCCCAAAAATGTATCATTTTTTATATTGACTTTAAGAATTTTAAATATTTCAATGGTGTTCATGTTTAGGCGTTGTAATCATGAAATGTGTTCCTATTTTTATCAATCATTATTAAATTATCGAATTCTGCGTATATAATGATTTCAACTCCTGAATCAGGTAATTTTTCACTAAACTTTATGTGTACACTAGTGGTTCCTTCTCTTATTAAGTCCCAGTGCCCGCCATCATCCTCATCAGGCGTTAAGTCGAGAACAAAGAAACAATGACTGGTTTTAAACTCTTCTCTGCTGATAAAGTTTCCTTCGCGCCCAATATCTAGTGCCTCAAACATCTGATTAAAAGCCTGTAGATATCTATCCTGCTTGAATGAAATATCAAGTGGATGTGCAGGAAAAGTATGACCTCCGCATGTTACTCTCACCTCATGAATGCTGAATGGTTTGAAATTGAATGGTGATTTTGAAAGGCTGCCTCTGTATGCGCTTCCATCAACACATGCAAAAACCATGCGTCTAGGTAATTGCCCAGTAAATAATGTAAAATTAGGTGTTTCTCTTGCAGGATTCCCAACATGTAAGTTGGTCATCGCTACTCGTCTAATTGGGTATTTTGCTGTATATTGCAACATTGTTTGTTCTAGAGCTAAATTGTTGCTGTCTAAGACATCTACTTTCCTAATAAAGAACTTCATCTGAACAATCTGTAGGTCAATGTTAATATCTTCAAAACACTGCAAAATAAATGCATTACTGTTTCTGTGTAGTTCTAGGCGGAAGTCTGTGAAATTGAGCAGATATCTGTCTTGTAAAAACATGTCAATATGTAATGGTGCTGATACCTCTACAATATTTTCATCCTTAAACATTGCTGCGCGCTTCTTGAAGGCTTCATGATCTTTGGTGTCAACATTGGTCAACACCCTATCACGGAATTTCAAGAGCCGATTGAGATGTGAATTTTTTGCATCATATCCGTAATTTAGCTCTGTTTCAAAATATGATCTATATGCGTATTTGTCTGAACTATCAAAAACAAGCTGCCCGCCAAGAAAGCATTTTACTTGCTTAAAGAATGTCTTTCCAATAAGATTGATTGGTGCATAATCTGGTACAACAGCTCCTGCTGCAATTGCCGGTCTTTTAATTTTCAACATCATATAAATGTAATTTTTGCTTAATTGTAAGTAATGTGGATCAGGCGGTATTCTAAACTCGTAGGGTCTATCATTAGTTATTGGATGCATGGGTTGAATTTCATCCCAAAACCCCTTTTTTATAGCTACCTGTGTTGGGGGGACTGTGAACAAATCTAGTTCACTTTTTGTGCTTGGTAGTGATTTTGTATCTATTAGTGCCATCGTGATTGATGAATTTAGAAAAAACGTCATTTGTCGGAGTATTTATAGACTTTGGTCGGGTCCCAAGACCCTCCCCTGCTGTTGAAGGGCTCTAGAGGCTTTTTCAAAAAGCTGTGCTGCTTCGTGTTTTGAATGCTCCTTAATTGCCTTGAAAAGCGGTTTTCCTTGGGCAACATCTGAAACAATATTTGATCCTGCCACAAGGGCATGTTTACCAACGCTTTTACCTATAGATCTTAAAACAGGGACTGCCATTCTAAAAAGAGACTTGAAAAAACTTCCCAGGCCAACGCCTCGCTGGTAGGAATCCCTCTAAATCCCTCCAACCCATAACCTGTTTGAGCCGCCTGCCCCCCATAGTACTCTAGCCAAATACTTAAATCGTCAGGAGTAAATTGTACATGCATTTTTATTGATTATTAATAAAAAAGGCTTTTAATAGAGCTGTGCCGGGGCCGCCTTTTTAGCCGGGGCCGGGGCCTGGCCGGGCCAATAATAGCGTGCTTTACCATGCTCATAGTACGACCCTGCCCTACCCCTTATATGTACCTATGCATATATTCTTGCTTGTAGATATGCACGTCAAGCGTTAATATTTGTTGGGATTACAAGATATAACAGAACATGGACATCGGGGGATCTAAACCCCCCAGAATTCACATTCTCCCCCCTAAAAAAATCCGCTAGACCCCCCAGAAATTGATTTTCAGAATTTTTTCTGTTTTTCTGCGGTTTTTTGATGCTAATGGATAGCTCTCATTGAGAAACGCGAGAAAACGGTGTTTTTTTCGCTCTAACATATATTATCAGGCACTTTTTGACTTTGAAAAATTTTGGACCCCCTAGAATTTTTGAGCTGCCCATGTATGGATTTAACTCCTCTGACTTGGATGCGTTTCTCAATGTGCTTTACTTTGCACTTTTTTAGGCTTATTATTCTATTTGTCCTGATAGACGTAGCTGTCTGCTACCAAGCAAGCTGGAAATGCTCGTCTATATGAATTGCAATTTAAAATATGTCAATTTTGATTATTAACTAGAAATTTTCAGCAATCTGACATAGTGAAATAAAGATTTGAATTAGCAAGATCTGTGGTTTGCTTGAAATTGAGTTTGAAAGTAAATCTGCCCAAAACATTATCAATTTTCTACATTTTAATCAACTCTAACATTGGCCCCGGCCCCGGTGCTGGGGCCAGCCTGGCCCCGGCGCCGGGGCCGGGGCCAGGGCCTGGCCCCGGCACAGCTCTAGTTTTTAACATAGTATTTATAGACTTTCATCCCAATCAAAATTAGCATTGCTCCGTGCATCTACAAAGATTTCTTTTCCAGCTTTATTGCCAATACTTTCAATTGGAATATTTGTTTGATTAAGTGCTTTCATTAGCTCTTTTGTACCAGGAAGTTTACCAATAGTTTTTCGCCCTCGAGCCAAATCATGAACTAAATCTACAATATTTGAGCCATAAATTTTCCGACCATTAATAATCAGCTCGCCATTTTGTTCTATTTTAATATACGGGCTAGTTTGAATATAGTGTAAAAGTGTTTTAGCTGCTTGATGTTGTGCTTGTGGTATTCCTGCTAGTATTTCATCATCAGATGAGCTTTCTTCAATAATGTCAATTTTGTAAGGTTGGTGCTTCTTTTCCTGCAATCTATGATGCCTATCAAGCACCTGATTATACTTTGCAAGCTTTATTTCAGGGTAAATACTGTTATTATTTAATATTTTCTGCATTTCAATATCTAATGAATTCAATAAAGCATCAACAGGTTTAGAGGATTCAGCTATATCAGCTGGTAATAAAATCATTTTTTCTGTGTATTTCATTATTTCTTGCCTGTAATTGCGTCTGCTATTAGACTACCTACAATAGACAGTATAGGAGTGAGTAAAAGAGGTAAGAAACCATCGTTTTGTATGAGAATATCCTTCTTGTCTCTTATTCTTGCCTGCTTATTGTCTGTCAAAAACCTAATTTGATTTTTATATCTTCGCAGTTTTATAATATCTTTTTCAGAAATAGGAATATTGCCATTTAAAAAATTCTGTGCACAGTCACAAAGACAAAGAATTTGGTCTCTGCTTGCAGTATTTATAAGCGCATCTCTCTGGTTTTTTCTTGCATTACACAAAAGATGTAAACAAGCGATATTTCGTTTTAATCGTTCAGGAGCAATTTTTGTTGGTATCACTCATTGTGAGTATGGGTATTTATAGCTTTTTGTATATAAACAGTGGGGTTTCTATTAAATATATCAGTTTTCAATCGAAGTGTATCCTTTGCATTTTGCGTGAGATCAATCAAAATATAACCGTGGGGTTTAGAAGTAGCATCAGAATATGCTTCTAGAAAGTATTTAGGATTAGTAGGATAAAGCTGACGAGACAAAACTTGAGCTTGCAGCTGATCTGCAGGATTTTTAAATAAAACTATGTAATCAGAATTTATACGTGAAGTTCTAAGCCCCTCAAAGAACAAGTTTTGGACTATGTGAATAATGCTTATATTCCAGTGATGACAGCTTCTAGTAAACATTTGTATGATTTGCGAATTACCCTTGCTCTCCTGCATCAGATCATCGAGTATCAGAAGTTGCGGGGTAGGGCTAAACTCTTTTAAATGACTAAAATCAGGAAGCCCTTCTATGAATGAAACATTTTTGATTTTGCTGTAAAGGTGCTGATTTTCCGCAAAGCACCACCATATCTTATTCATTTTTGTATCAATCAAACGTTCTCTATTTTCAATCAAACGTCTGACAAATGTCGTTTTGCCAGATTTTGTAGGTCCAGAAAGAATACATGCAAAAGGGTGTTGAAAATCATTTTTACGATTATAAATATGCACAGATACGTTGTTGTAAACTATTTATAGAAAATGCTTACAATACAGAATATTGTTCTAACAACAGCTCTGCCGAGCTCTATCGATTTGGAGGAAATTCACTCAAGATTATCGAATATTACACAGTACAGCCCCAAGAAATTTCCAGGCATTGTACTACGACCATACGTGTGCAGCAAGAAAATTCTGGGGGGGTCCAAGATTTTTTGAAGGTCAAAAAATGGCCTTAAAAATGGTGATATGGCGATAAAAACACCATTTTTCGACGTTTCTCATCAAGCACTATCCATTGGCATCAAAAAATTGCGAAAAAAACGGAAAAAATTTTCAAAAATTGATTTTTGGGGGGTCTTTTGATTTCTGGGGGGTCTTTTGGTTTCTGGGGGGGTCCAGACCCCCCAGATCCCCCACGCCCATGTGTGACTACGACTACCTCAGGCAACACTACTGATTTTTAAGTCTGGTAAAATTGTGTGTGTAGGAGCTAAAACAATAAGAAATGGTGAAGCTGCAATAAGGACAGGTATTGAAGCTCTAAATTTAAAACCGATGCTTCAAGGGTGCAGCCTCAACTATTTGTAGGATCAGCCAATATAGGTTATCAGATTAATCTTTGCAAATTTTATGAGCTTGTAGAAAGAAAGTGCATGTACGAGGTAGAATTGTTTCATGGGCTAATATATAAAGTAAGGAATGTAACATGTTTATTATTTACAAGCGGAAAACTTATTCTTACAGGAGCAAAACACGAGTATGAGCTGCATATAGCATACAAATTAATTTCGACTATGCTTGATAAATGTCGATTATAGTATAGCACTAGGGAATTCTCATTTCCATCATTTGAAGTTTCTTGATAAAGTTCTCAACGATTCTTGCTGCCTCTTGAATTCGTTTGACAGTAGGAAGCGGTTTTGGCTTGCTTTGAGCTAACCGTTTATCAATAACTAGTTCGATTTCACAGTCTGTTTTTGAAGAAGTGCTAATTCGGACCATTTTCTTGCTGAAATACGCTTTAAGATTTGCAATGTCCGTATTTTGCTGTAGCTCCTTACGGGTTTTGAAGAGGTATTTTGTGAAATTCAAACCCTTGGCTCCTTCTGTTCGACTCGCTTCAATATATAAAAAGCGGCTAGTAACTTTGATTTTAATATTGTCAATGGAGAAGTGCTCTGGAATAGAAATAATCGTCTCAATGGTAGATGCCATTTCTCAAATAATGATACTTGCAAGAGTCTTATATTTATTACATATAAGATGACTCATCACAACTTGACAAAAAATTTCCACAACTTGACAAAAAATTTCCACAACTTGACAAAAAATTTTCACAACTTGACAAAAAATTACCACAACTTGACAAAAAATTTCCACAACTTGACAAAAAATTTTCACAACTTGACAAAAAATTTTCACAACTTGACAAAAAATTTTCACAACTTGACAAAAAATTTTCACAACTTGACAAAAAATTTCCACAACTTGACAAAAAATTTCCACAACTTGACAAAAGTACTATGCTTAAGCACGTAAAAATATTTCACAACTTGACAAAAAATTTTCACAACTTGACAAAAAATTTTCACAACTTGACAAAAATATTTCACAACTTGACAAAAAATTTTCACAACTTGACAAAAAATTTCCACAACGTGACAAAAAATTTTCACAACTTGACAAAAAATTTTCACAACTTGACAAAAAATTTCCACAACGTGACAAAAAATTTCCACAACTTGACAAAAAATTTCCACAACGTGACGAAAAATTTTCAAAACGTGACATAAAATTTCTACAACGTGACAAAAAATTTCCACGTGACAAAAAATTTCCACAACCTGACAAAAAATTTCCACAATGTGACAAAAATATTGTCTATAAATATGGCGATCAACTAGATGCTTTGAAAAATGGATATTGATGATTACTACACTATAGGCGAACTGTCAAGTAGGCATGTTCGAAGGTTTAACTGTGAATCTAGCGTATTTCTATTAAAGTTCCAAAAAATAGTTGAAAATTTCAGTGTTCTCAATGCGATCTTTGAGGATGCAACACAGAAAATGTTATATAAATATCCACATGATAGCATGGTTGGATTTGATATTAGACATCCTAGCTTAAGCACACCTGTAATAATTCCTTTTACAGAACGCCAGCATGTTAATGGAGATAAAATTTTAAGTGTAATTGAGAGGGTCGTTCAGTCAAATAAGGAATTTTGTTTTGATGAAGACATGTCCATTTCTGTTGTAATTGCAGGTAGACAAACAGGGACAGGCAGCACTACGAGTGTAGAACAGTTCTGCAAAAATAGCGGAAAATTTATTAAGATAACATCAAATGATAAATTGTCATTAGCTCGTGCTATTATAACAGGGATAGCAAAAACTGACAACAGTGTAGACTGGGAAGCTATAAGAAAGGGCGATAAAAACCGGTACACAAAACAGAAACGCTTAGCAGAGCAATTAATGCATAAGGCTGGCTTAAACACTATTAATGGGCTAGAATCTGTGAGGAAACTTCAACAGGTTTTAGAGCCTGAATATCAAATAAAAGTATATTCAGGTAACACGTTACTGTTTGAAGGACTTCCAGCTAGAAAAGTCATCAGATTATTTGTAAAAAATGACCATTATGATCTGATCACTCAGCTGCCTTCACAGCTTGACTAAATTAGAAACCCAAGAGTCAAATTTTGAGGGATAACCCCTCCATCTGACCAAGTAATCTGTTTTATTACCCCGCTTTCGAGTTTTCAAAATTTGTTCAACAACGTATAAATCGTCTGATGACGCGTCAATTTTTTGCAATTCTGGTTCGTAAAAAATGCCCTCAAGCTTTTCGCCCTTCTGATCTTCCAGCACATAAACGGGGGGTGTTCGTGCGAGCCTTTCCGCAATAATGAAAAATTCCTCCGTCCAGTTGGGCCAATACCCCTTTTCGAATGTTCGCTTCACTTTACTTATGCGTACTTTATCGCCTATGTTAAATTTAAATATAGGGTTCTTTTTAGCGATTCTAAATGCTTTGTTTAAAATTTCTCGCTCATTCTCTCGAGTTACATTCGCCGGAAATGTACCTATGGTCCTATGAAACGAATGATTATAGTTGTAAAGCAAATCGGGCAGAATATCTATGTACCGGTACGTGTTATTTTTTGTGAAATATCTCCACATTTTTTCCTTCAACGTACGGTTGAATCGCTCAACCACAGATGCTTTTAATTCGCTTTTTGTTACAAAAAAATCGATAAATTCCGATTTCAGAAATTTCTGTACTTCTTTATTGATAAATTCTTTTCCCGCATCCGTTTGCAATTTGTATGGTTTTCGACTGAGAAAAATTTGCTTGAAAGCTTCAAGAACATCTTTTGAACTTTTCGTTTTCAATGGTACAGACCAGGCAAACTTTGAAAACAGGTCTATACAGTTCAACAAATACTTAAACCCGTCGTTGAACTCGCTGAGCGATTGCAAGTCGGCAAGATCTGCTTGCCATTGTTCGTCAATGCTACTTACAAGCACTCTATTCCGCGAATAGCGTTTTTTGGTTGGCTTGTGTAAAGAATATGTTGGTTGTTTTTCTAACCATTCTTTTATTTTTGATTTAGGAAATTTCTTTTTGGCTCTGAGATACAGCTGGTTTGCACCAGTATACCCAGTCTTACTATCATAATAAAGCTTTTTTAATATTTTATTCATTTTTTATCTTTAAAAGTTATACAAAATTGTTATTTATAACTTAATAGCACTGGTTTTTTATTACAACAAACAATTTACATGATGACAAATACAATTATCATAAAAATTTTCAAACAGGTTTCGACCATTTGAATTGAAATGCTGCCATAAACCGAATAATTCGTCCAAATCTTTTTCGAGTACACAGTGTTTAACATCCTGTGCGAACTGCCAGAATGCTTCTCGTTTGTCTTCGGATCTCCTTTCCTTTTTATATTCCTCATCTATCAGTCGCCAGAAAAAGGAACCCATGCTCTGTACATCTCGATTCGTTATAAAGCGCTTGCTGGCCTTTTCAGTCAGTTTCAGAATAAAATGATGAAACGTGAGCTCTCCTGGTGACGCCATCTTTTAGGAATGAATTTTGAGCAAAACTTCTCATATTTATAGACAAAAAAGGAAATTGTGCGCTGGCGGACTTGAACCCCTTTTATTCAATCATTAGTCAACGCCCACATCACTCGCGCCATACACTCGCTTTATTCAACACACGCGCATACGTGCCTAGTGCCTGCGCCTATACTTCAACGTTGCACCCTGAGATGACGTCAGGGTGCAGATTTTTACGTCATTGCCTATGTTATAACACAGCCTATCCTACAGCGTTGCTGTCCAGGGTCACGGCCATTACTACTGCCGAACATAGTCTAAACTGAATTTATTCCGATTTTCGAAATTTGGCGAAAAAAATCGACCATGTATCGAAATCGGCCATGCTTTAGCATAAGGACGCCTCCCGCTTCACCCCTGTACATTTTTTTAAATCAAATCCATATTTTTGACATTACAGAATGATTTTGAAAGTTCTGTAACCAAAATCATCTTTTTGATGTTTTGGGATGTTCTGCGATTTTTTCGGTCAAACCCATATTTTTGATGTTTTGGGATGTTTTGGAAAATTTCATACTCAAACCATATCTTTGGCGTTTGAAAAAATTTTTTTTTAGAAAAGCATGTCATTTATCACGTGACATCTTATATCGCTCATATGTTATAGCAGAGGGCACCTCGTATCTTATGTCACTGCGTGTTATGGCACAGACAGGGTATCACATCATTGTACTGTATAGCATTGCCCATCTTGTAGCATTATGCAGGCTATATTACGTCCGACCTATGTTTTAACGCACGCAGCAGCAAAAGTACCGTAAGCCGAAAATAGTGTAAACTGCATTTATTTTGATTTTCGAAATTTGGCAAAAAAATCGGTCATATCCCAAAATCGGCCATGCTTAAGCATATGTACGCCTCCTGCTTCACCCCTGTACATTTTTAGATCAAATCCATATTTTTGACGTTACGGAATGGGTTTGAAAATTCTTTAGCCAAAATCAGATTTTTGATGATTTAGGATATTGTGGGAATTTTTCAGGTCAAACCCATATTTTTGTTGTTTTGGGATGTTTTGAAAATTTTTTTTGGTCAAACCACATTTTTTATGTTTTAAAAATTGTTTGTTTGTTGTAGCAAAGCGTGTCATATATCATGTGATATCTTATAACACTCATATTTAATAGCAGAGGGTATTTCCTGTATTATAACACTGCATGTTATGGCAAGGACAGGGTATCTACATCATTGTACCGTATAGCATTGCCCATCTTGTAGCATTATGTAGGTTATATTACGCCCGATCCCACGTTATAACGCACGCAGCGGCAAAAGTACCCTATCCCGAAAATAGTGTAAAACTGAATTTATTCCGCTTTTCAAGGCAAAAAATCGGATATGTCCCAAAATCGGACATGCTTAAGCATAGGGACGCCTCGCGCTTCGCCCCTGTACAGGATGCATGCGTGGAGGTTGGTGGAATTCGAATGTCGCTACTACACCATCAGTCGGTAGGCTGAGCTCGGGCCAAAACGTCAGCCCACCAAGTGTCATGGGTCCGGAGCCAACCCCGAACACACAAACACTCTTTCACAAACATATAATAGATTCTAAGTGATTCTAGGCTTTCCAAATGAAATCAGAGGCACTTTTTTGACCATTCTAAAATAGTTTAGAGATAGCACAAGGTTTTTCAAAGGTCAAAAACTGGTCTTAAAAATGGTGGTATGGCGGAAGAACACCATTTTTCAACGTCTCATCGAGCACTATCCATTGGCATCGAAAAATTGTGAAAAAAATTTTAAAAATTGAATTCTGGGGGAGGGATAATTTGATTTCTGGAGGGGGGTATTTTGGTCTCACGGTGAGTGCACACTATACGTGGGCAGCAAGAAAATTCTGGGGGGGTACAAATTTTTTAGAGCTCAAAAAATGGCCTTAAAATGGTGGTATAGCGAAAAAACACCATTTTCGACGTTTCTCATCGAGCACTTTTCATTGGCATCGAAAAAATTGCGAAAAAAACGAAACAAAAATTGAATTCTGGGGGTGTATTTAGATTTCTGAGGGGTATTTTGGTTTCTCGGTGTGGGGGGTGCATACCTCCCTAACCCCCCACGCCCAGGTGTGGTGCACACTGCCCAACCTCCCACGCCCTGGTGTGAACGGAACCCTTTGAGAAAGTAATAAGTTCGTGAAGCAATTTACTCAAAAATAGATTATGAAGTAATTCACTTAAATACTGCTTGCATGTATATATGCAGATATACTACGCACTTACATATATAACGAGTGAGAGCGAAGCAACAAATAATTTATTAAGCTGATTGATATTAACTGTGGCTACACTATATTTTTTGTATTTATTTTAACATGTGATCATTGAAATCATTCATTTGCCAAGCGACTTCAGAATGAACGGAATCAACGAGATCGGCCGTGTAATAAATGCAACAAATTACGAAAAAGCGGTTGCAGTTTTCGAATAGACAAGTTCTCGATCAGTCCCGACATATACTTCTTTTGCTCCTCTTCGAATTCATAATATTTCTCTTTCAAACCCAAGCTTTCATAAATATTTTTCACTTCCATTACTTTGTCTGAGTTGTAGCATTCCTAAAAAGCTAAGAGCCATAATTTTCTCTTGAGCGATAATCATTACTCAAAGGCAAAACAAATGACCAAACATCCATTTGCCATCGCCAAGACATAATTTAAACTACAGTATGAAGAAGTTGGATAAAATTTGATTACTTAAAGTAAAAAAATTTGCGCAGCTAGAAATGACTAAGAACGAAAATTGCAAGGACATTTAGCGTGAAGCCTTCTTGCAAAAGTTCACCAAAGTGCTACTGAGCTCAACAAAACAATAATTTGAGCATAGAATAGTTTTGGGCAAAAAAATTGTGCATAAGACATCGCTGAACTCAAAGAATTATCAATTCAAGCATAAAGAATATTTGTTTTCAAGGGACTCAAGGGAAAAAGTTTGATAATTTTTAAAGACAGGCACTCAGTTAGACCTTGAATGAATATGTTCATTGTTCTCATTTTATATCGAGAACTACATAATCTCCCGAAATATGAAGAAGGATACAAAACAAAAATACAGTGACTGCTCATCATATGCGAGTAGCACACCTGGGCGTGGGGGTTAGGGGGGATTTCGGGGGGTATGCACTAGTGTTATTTTGATATACCAAAAATAAATTTTGGTATGATTTTGGTAGGCACTTGCTGGACTATCAATATCATATTTTAATTCTTGAATTTTGGTATATCATATTCTTATCATATTAAAACTCTGGGAAATGTGAAAATATTTTTGATATAATTTTGGTATAATTTTAGTATAAAGTGGTAGCACTTTTCCTTTTTTCGCTCTATATCTTACTTAGTTATTTTGTGCGTATGATGCAGTAGGTATTTTCCACAGGTTGTATTATCATATGGAGACAAATACGTAAGTATATATGTACATGTGTATACCGAGCCAAGCCCCTCATACATTTAGTCTGTTCAGCTTTGTATACACCTACGTTATTTGTGTGTACTTCATTGGGCGTCGGGGAGGAGGTTTGGAGGGAATGCACCCCTAGAAACCAAAATATCCTCCCCCAGAATTCAATTTTTGAATTTTTTTTGTTTTTTTTCACAATTTTTTGATTCAAATGGATATTGCTCGATGAGAAACGTTGAAAAATGGTGTTTGTCCGCCATACCACCATTTTTAAGGCCATTTTTGACCTTTGAAGAAAACTTGCACCCCCCCTCCCCACTTAGAACTTTGGAGCCGCCCACCTATGGTATACTTACATACAATTAGCAGAGCGTAGTATGAGTGAAGTAACACCTGTCTGTGTTGATAAAGGCGTAATATAAGGCGAGCTCAGCTCCATTAAGGTTGGCTCATAGTCTGTTTCACATAAGTTTGGGCAAAAATTTTAAGAAGTTATTTGAAAGTAAAGCCGACGGATTACGAGAATTATATATCAAATCAATGCTATAATCGCAATCTGTCAATTTGCTGTCGGATCTCATTTTTAAAATTTATGCCCAAACTTGTGTGAAACAGACTGGGAGATTACAAAACATTTGGTAGGTAGGTAGGAATGATAACCATTAAATTATTTGTTTTCTTAATCCTTGTTTGCCACCTGTATTATTGACCGTTGAGCTTCCCTGATTGTGATCTAAATATTCCGAAGTTTTGTTATTTGTCGAAAAGTGGAAGGAATTCATGCAATTTTTAAACTTAACCTCGTAAATTTTGAAAGTTTTCAAATAAATGAAAGTTTTCCGAAATTTACATCTAAAAATGCAATGCTCGTGTTTTTTATATAGTTTATTTCACAAAACCTTCTGCACTAAAATCAATTTTATACGATTAGTGAGCAGGTACAAAATTCGTCTCTAGGTAGCTTACTGTAACACAAACTATGCTTATTCATTGCTATGCACAACATCGTAATTGTTGCTTCCAATTAAGTGTAAAATCGTTGGAAATGAGACATAATCGTTTAAAAAAATATTAATTACTTGCATACTTAGCTTTTTGACTTTGAAATAAAATAAACGAGTCTTGAAATATGCATCATTGATATGCATGCATTTAATTCCCCAACTATTTTGCTTACATAGGTATCTACTCTGAAATGGTTGCAAAAAATACATAATAGGTATACATATGCGCTACCTACCAAAAACATATTAAATATATACCAAATATCAAAAATATATCATATTTTAAATAAAAAATAGCGAAATATCATATTTATATCATATTAAAATTAAGCTAACTATACCAATATCATATTTTAATTATTTTTGTGCTACCAAAATAACACTAATGCACCTCCCCGAGAAACCAATTTACCACCCCCCAGAAATCAAAATACCCCCAGAATTCAGGTTTTGAAATTTTTTTCGTTTTTACCGCAATTTTTTGATGGCAATGGATAGTGCTCGATGAGAAACGTCGAAAAATGGTGTTCTTTCGCCATACCCCAATTTTTAGGGCTATTTTTTGACCTTTAAAAAATCTTGCACTTCCAGAATTTTCTTGCTGCCCACGTATGGGAGCAAGCTTCAAATTCTGGAGCTCTGGATTGAGTCCAAATTATTAAAAGCTGGAAAGAATAATAAAATTAATGGGACATACAAACGGACAATTTTCTTGACGTTGCTCATCAAGCTTATTAAATTCGCACCAAATCAGATTGCGAAAAAGCAGAAAAATTCAAAAAAAACTCGAATTCGGGAGTCTCCGAATAGAGCTGGCTTATTTTGGATTTTTGGATTTGAGCAAGCTTAGCCTTCAATGATAACGCATGTGCTCTACCAGATATCTGTCATCTTTTGTGTTAAGAGCAAAGACAAATTAA
Organism: Mermis nigrescens; assembly: GCA_036768485.1. Lineage (NCBI taxonomy): Eukaryota > Metazoa > Nematoda > Enoplea > Mermithida > Mermithidae > Mermis > Mermis nigrescens. The sequence continues at coordinate 2,250,922 of JAVLUZ010000043.1, forward strand.
GCGCAGTTTATACACTTTCTTGGAAAAATCGAAACAATTGAGCACTTTATTTATTTTTAGATTTTAACGAATTACAGTGATTCTATAAACTAAATTGTATTAAATTTAAAATAAAAATTTATTTATATTCATATTCACTTTTTAAAAGTGTAAACATTAATTATTATATAGAATTATTTAAATCTTCCTAATTAATCTCCATTAGGTGTTTGTACGTTTTATGCAGATTATCCACAAATGAGTAATATAGAATTATTTAATTTCTCAGTAAGAAATTTCGAATAATTCTGACCAACCTTAGCCCAACTTTCGCCCAAACATTATATTGAAAAAATTATCGCGGATAGATAATGAATTATTTTGAAACTTCCCGCGATAAGTCGCTGTACTAAAATCGGAATAGGAGGTTTTTGACGACTGCAATAAAGCCTGGACTACAGGTCAAATAAAACTTGCCTGGATATAAGAGCATTCTGTTTCTGGGGTCTGTGAGATGTTCGTATATTTAATTCGTGGGGTTACAAATAGCTTGCAATCGTAAATTCACAATAATGGAAGATCTGAGCACGGTCGAGAATTAACTTTTTCGGGGCCATAATGACCTAAACAAGTTATATGAGCGCTAAAATTGTGTTAAAACTACGTTATTACGCAGTTCATAGTCTACTTGAAGCACTTTTGAAGAAAATTTTTTATTTTCATCCGTATTCGCCATCATTTGGACTCATTTTCCCAACAAAATTTCCCTTTACCACTATAAGGGCTCTAGGGCCCAAACTCCTACTGTGCTTGTCTGGTCACAACCTTATTCTTCGACGTTCGTAATATATACCTTTGATATAACTCTATTAAACATAAAAATAATTATTGTTGTTCAAAAAAATGTTTTGCTCTTGCCTTTAATTTCTCGAATGAACTGGAATTGGGATGCAAGGCTTTCACAGCCTGGACTATCAGCCAGGTGCACTGGCCATTTTCGATGTCCGTGCCTATTTTGCCAGTAATATTTGGGTCACCGAAGCAATCCAGAAAATCGTTCTAAAGAAACATTGCTGGATGATTATGAAACGACAAACAACAACTTAGAACGAAAGGCAAAGGAAATTGCAAAAACGAGTCAAGCATAAAATCAGCATATGTAGTGAATTGTAGCAATCAGCAGAAATTGAAAATACACTGCAAGAATGAAACGATGGCATTTCCTTTGATAAGTAAAAATTACACGTAAAAGAAATGATGTTTAAATGCATTATTCGGTAAACTTAGTTTTATAAAGTATTGTACATTCAAGCCATCTTCAGTTTATCACTCAGTTTTTTGACTAGACGAAAAGAATTTGTGTGCAGTGCCGTACTGGGTTAGTACTCGTATAAAGATGTTGAATAATTTCTGCTTTTCATTTGATCTTGAACGATAAATTCTAAAGTTTTTGCATCTGGTGGCATAACTTTAATAGGATTTAAGTTTCTTCTAAATGTCCAGTCATCTTTTCAAGAAAATGATTTTACAAGGAAATAAAATTAAGAAAGTATTAGAACAAATGTAAAACCATTAAATTGAAATGTTTTAAACAAAACAACAAAACTTGCTAGCAACCAGTGGCGGATCCAGTATTTTCCTAAGGGGGGGCGGTAACCCGAAGAGGGGCGGATCCCTGACTTGGGCGGAAAAATTAGCCGTTTTAACCCGAAAAATCGATAAAAATCGCTCAAAAATCTGTAATTTTGCGCATTATTTCGGCCAAGGGGGGGGGGGCGGCCGCTCTCACCCCCTCCCCAAATCCGCCCCTGCTAGCAACGCTTGTGTTCAGACAAATAATTTAAAAGGATTACAGGGAAGCTTTCTTTCTTGTTTACCTGAACTTGAAAATTGTATCCCATAGCATAGCACAATGCTCGCAACTCCGCATCATACTCTCGGGTATTTAAAGACTAAACAAAATAAACTAGAAAACAGTCAGCAAAGAACACTAAATAATATAGTTGTGGAAGGTGAACTCGTTGAATATGAAGGATACCCAAATTAAATTGTCGCGATTTTTCAATACAATGTATAGAGTTAGGTAGAAGAAACGTCGGAAAAAGTGCTTAGTGTCCTCACCACAAGTAAGCGTGGGGGGCGGTTTGGTGGGTCAAATCCACACGTGGGAGTGGAGGGGGGGGGTTGCGGGGGTATGCATCCCCCTAGAAGTTAGATTAACCCCCAGAAATCAAAATGCACCCCTCCCAAATTCAATTTTTAAATTTTTTTTGCTTTTTTATCGATTTTTTGATGCCATTGGATAGGGCTCAATGAGAAACGTTGAAAAATGATGTTTTTCGTCTTACGACCACTTTTAAGACCATTTTTTTACCTTTAAAAATTTCCCCCCCAAATTTCGGTGCTGCCCACTTATGATAAGAAATCCCAGAAGGCCGACTTTTCGCAATTTTTGGATGCTAATGTAGAGTGCTGGATGAGAAACGTTGAAAAAATGGTGTTTTTTCGATATACTTCGATATATATACTCGTACCACCATTTTGAGACTATTTTTTGACCTCTGAAAATCTTGTCCCTTCCAGAATTTAAGTAATGTCCACTTATGGTCCACCCTATGAATTTCTTAGCACCATTTTGACTTTTCAAACATTTTCGAAAGCCTTATGTCAGCCATATTCGTTCATATTCTATCATTTGAGAATAGTACATCAGAAAAATCAAAATTAGAAATCTTAAAAAATCTGATATATGTGTATGTACTATAGTCTATTTCTCAACATTTAGCGAATGAAAATTAATTTCACTTGCGCTAGGCGAATAAGCAAGGGACTAAATGTAATATCTATGGGAAAATGCTACGCTGGTACAAAAGGACGAATATGCGTCAAAACACGTTTTACCGAGGAGATAAAATATAGGGGCTAGTAAAAGTCAACTATGCATTCAAACTGTAAAATTAGACTTAACAAAGCAACAGGGCCCAGTTGTAATATTGCGAATTAGCGCCAGCTCGAGATTATCTCAAACTTTTAATCGAGAGCCCGGTTGCCATAACCAGTGGCGGATCTAGGATTTTCCCAAGGGGGAGCGGTACCCATAAGGGGGGCGGAACCCTGACTTGGGCGGAAAAATTAGCCGTTTTAACCCGAAAATCACTAAAAATCGCTCAAAAATGCTTAATTTTGCGCACTATTTCGGCCCTATGGAGGGCGGCCCCCCCGCACCTCCCGCCCCCCTAAATCCGCCCATGGCAATAACGTAGCGCTTATCTTGAGCCCTAGCTAATCGTGAGTTTGAGATTATCTCCAGCTCGAGATAATCGCGAGTGAGTTGCATTAAACTTTGGCCGGTTTTTAATCCCGAGCTCGTGAAAAACTCGCAATGGTAGAGTTAATCCTGCTCATTAGCAGGATTAACACACACACACTAAACATAGAGCGTTTTGCGGATTTAAAATGAGCGTTCGTCGACTTTTCGCTCGTTCATATGATTAGCTCGTAAAGGGAAACTGCAAATTTATGCTGCCGCGCCATCTTTTCAATGGTTATTTTAGGAACCGTTGTCGTAAGATTGCATGTTACTGCAAATAAATTCGAAAAAGTTCAAGATGATATCGAATTTTGGGATGAAACTTCGAGATTAGCTGAGCGCGACATTGAGATTTATATTGCAAATGGTTTGATCTAATCACGAGCTTGCGCTCAGCTAATACTCAGCATTAAGGATTTGGTACTGAGCTCGCGATTATCCTCAGCATTAGATATTGCAACCGGGCCCTGGAAAAGAAGTACATTCTATGGCCTGCAGAAGGAAGTTGCACTTCCATCCCAAAAATAAGTGACATCATAGATAGTGCGTTAGCGCCAAACACGTTGCTGGAATTCTACATTTGGGGGAGGGGGACTAAAATTTTTTAGTCAGGTACTTGGCGAAAATAATCTTTTGTATCTTTCTCAGCAGGTTCTAGACATCGGAAACGGATATTTTGAAATAATAAAAACTTTAATTTATTTTCGATCATATTCAAAAAATAAGTCCTATAAAATGTATTCACAAATGATTTCTAAATATTACATCCGAACTTGACCCTGTCGTTTTTTACTCAGTAGTTCATTGCAAAGAAAAATAAAACGGATACATAATTCTGCGCATAGCCCTAGGAACGTTTGACATATGCTACATGTCTTGCTCAATCTTTCGGTGCTCAGAAGACAAAAGTTATACAAAAACAATAAATTTGGTGCGGAGCGCCCGAAAATTTTGGGATTATTAGCCCAAAAGGTTTCAGATTACTCACACATGGCTTCTGTGCAACATTTTTCTCAACTTTTTTCAAAACAATATTTGGTTCATGTGTTTAATTGATCCAAGTTTTTGGCTTGCCAGCCTCGTACATACACCAGTGATTTAAGAAATTTAAAAGTATTCAACAACACGAACTTCGGGAACATTCGCAGGGTTATAAAATTTTTCTACAATTTCAATGTTTTTTTGTTGCGAATGTTCCAAAACTATTTTTGCATAATGTGAGCTCGCCTGATCCAGCCGAAAGACGTATTCACCTTGCGCATAATTGGTACGAATATAAGGTATCAAGTGGCGATGAATAGCTTCCCATAATTAATGCTGAGCATTAATGGTAGGGATGGACCGGTTCCAAGTATCCGGACCCGGATCCGGCACTATCCGACGATTTTTCTGGATCCGGACCCGAAATTTTCAAAAGTGAAGACCCGGAACCGGAACCAAAATTTTCAAAAGTAAAGATTCGGACTCGAACTCTAAACTTATGAATTTTTAGGAAGCGAGTCAAATTATTTTTCGTGCAAACTGAGATATACGAGTAAGTATTAAATCCGAAAAATTGCTGGTTGGAAAAATTGAAATATGCTTGCGTGAGGTTCTATATAGCAGTGAGTGAGTGAGGTTTAACAAATCGGACCGATGAATATTTTCCCTGAATTTTATTCAACTTAGCGACTTGGTTTAGGACATACAACTGTCGCAATTATTATTCAAATCTAATATCTTTTTGTACTTCTTTCATTCATGTGATATTATGCGTCACGCGTTTTCTATTGAGGTGAACTGTTTTCGAGAATAAACATAGAAGCGCGGATTTTGGAGGGAAAATATTTTGTATATTTTTATTTGCATCTATTCAAATAGAGTATTAATCATGATGGCAGAGTGACGCTCGAAGGCTGAGTTTTGACATGATGAGATTCGAAATAGCTTATATTAGAAGTATTGAAAAATTGGAAGAAACTGTCATGATAACAATTGATTTAGTAAAACAGCATTAAACTAGGGACAATACGCATATGTAGCCTGTAATTCATTTCAGTGTCTGGAATTAAGCAAAGTTGTCAAGTCCTCATAGTTTCACTTCATGAACTTTCGGAAAAAAACGTTTTCATGGGCTATGTACATCATGCAAATCCATTTATCATGATTTGTGATCATGTTAACAAGTGTTGTTTTTTGTTCTCAACTAAGATTTTTGCCGATGTACACAGACTTTTCGGGACCGTATTTGTACATGTACAAAGATTTTTGGGTAGATAAAAATTGCTAAAAAGGTCTGAAATTCGCAAAAGTTTGGCGCTTCGCTCCGAAATGAGTAATTGTGTGTTCAATATATATCTAAAATGGTAGAAATTGCACTTTAAAAAGGAGAAATGTTTGATTTTCCGGCGCTTCGTGCCGTTTTAAGACGATTCTTAGAGATTTTCGCCCTTAGAGACCCAGAAATTAGGCAAAATACACTACCAAAAGTCGAACAACTCTGTTTTTTACCACAACCAAATCGCTACTGTACCATATTATAGTACCCAAAAATTTGTATGTACAAAATCTACAATGATTTTTGGGAAGACAAAAACTGTAAAAAGGTGTAAAATTCCTGAAAATTTTCGGCGCTTCGAGCCGGAATGAAATATTGTGTGTTCTAGGTATCTTTATAATGGCAGAAATTGCATTTAAAAAAGAAGAATGTCAAATTTTTCAGCGCTTCGCGCCGTTTTAAGACGATTAGAGATTTTTGCTTTTAGGGACTCAGAGATTAGCTACAATACACTACTAAAGATTGAAAACCCTATTTTGCCACAGTAAAATCGCTACTGTACTATATTATAGTATACAAAAATTTGCATGTAGAAAATGTACAAAGACTTTTTGGGGACCATCTTTGTACATGAACAAAGGGACCTTGTACAAAATCACTGATGTTATCAGTCCACAATGAATATAATAATGTAATATAACAGCAGATATAAATAATTAGGAGTTTTTGAAGAATATGGTGTGAACCTGATCTTGCGCCATTCTGGCAGAACTGCCACGCATTTGTGCAAAAACGATACTTTGTGTCACTAAAAGACGCGGAAAAAAATAATAAACCAAATCCATACAAAACTCACAGAGTTACGGTACTTCAAACATCATACTTCGACATTCACCATTTTGAGCCACTTTAAGGAATTTTAGCAGTTCATCAAAGGTTTCCAAGTTTTACTAATTAATATTTTCCTGCCATTTTCAAGGTCGCAGATTACAAAAATTAAGTTATACTGCGTGGAAAAACCAAGATTAAAGAAAAATTTTTTGTAATTTTTTGCCTACATTTTCAAGAAATTTTTTTAATTTAACTATTTTTAGCATTGTTTACATCCAGTTAAAGATTTCTACTTAAATACGATTCAAACAGCATTTTTGGATTATCTTAAAGTTCCAACCATTTGAAGATTCAAACAGTGGAATGCAGAATAACATGTACCCAACTTAGGTCGACCTAAGCATCTATACATCGACCTGAGCATCTATACATCGACCTAGGCATCTATACGTTGACCTAAGCATCTATAATTCGACATAAGCGGGAGCGACCTCGACCTAAGCAGCCGAAAACACCTCAGATAAACTAAGCCTAAGCCTAAGCGTCATTTAAGCAGAAACTTGAATTTTCACATTAGCTAGACAGAAAGAACATGCAAAATATTATTTTTTCAAATTTAAAAATTCTCAGACAAAATTTTTTTTCCGTTAAATAAAAGTTATTTTTTCGTAATCAGCGACCTTGAAAATGTCAGATACATGTTTTCAGCCCAAATTCGGAACATTTTTGGTAAAATGTAAAATACCTCACTTTAATGTAGCTATATCCTGAGTAACTCTATCTTCACCAATATCGGTCCGTTTTTCATAAATTTTTTTCCGCACTTTCTTCATGCATGTCCTCCTCATTTCAATCAATATCGTTCCTTTCCACGCACATCTGCAAGTTTTCCGTTCACACATTATAGTAAGGTTTAGCCAATAATTAATGCACAGTTTAGGGTACCTTTGGATCCGGATCCGGACCCGGTCGGGTCTAAGGTCAAAGATCCGGATCCGGACCCGAAATTTTGAAAGACTAAGATCCGACCCGGAACCGAAATTTTATAAAATTTTGGATTCGGTCCATCCCTAATTAATGGCATAGCCAGACTTACACAAGAATGCACTGCTAAGACCTTTTGGACCAATTGCAATCCATACAAGCACTTTATGCTCAAATTTGGGTTTTTGGAATATTTTACACCAGCTGGAGCAGCAGAGATGTCCTTAGTGTAAAATCCATTGTTTCTGTTAATAGAAGAATGTGACGATGTGAAATAAGATTCATCGTCCGAAATGAAATAGCGAACATGAAATGTTCGATAAAGGAGGTGTATTTGCGTAAGCGATTTCAGGTGACCCTGTGTCAAAATCGTGGCTTTATGACCAGAACCAGCCTTACATAATGATGGAAGACCATCGTCAAAACGATGTAAAATACTGTACAATGTCCGTTTTATAATGCCTTTGGCGACAAAATGACTAATAGTGAATAATTTTCCGCGATTAATATTTTCGGCATAGAACTTTTACCCGCGATCCCGAAGAGTATCTTGCTTGGAGACCATACAGAACGCAGAGCTCAAACGTAAAGCACAGAAAGACACAACTACTCGACGCAAAAATGAATGAGCTTTCAAATGATGTTAAGCTTTTTGCTCAAATGTGTAAACTTACTTAGCCGGATCATTGTTAACTCAGTGCAGATTTATAGTGGACACTGGACACCCGTTAGGTACCCTCAGCATATGCCCCCCTTATACAGCTATAATTGGACACATCTCGGAGGTAAGACTATTTCAAGGGATAGATATTAAAAAATTCGCAGTATGTGTTTTTTGACTGTACACCCAAAGCCCAGCTTGTAAGGAGCGTGTAAAGAACACACCGCAAATTTAGGTCTCTATCCACTGCTTGCGGAGGGTCACTTTTTACAAATGTTGCTCATTGTCACTTAGTCGCGGAATTATACTTTGAAGTTTTTCACATATGTGGCTTTAGCCCTATGGTAAGACAAACGTCGAATTAGGATTTTTTCACTTATGCTGCCTAAAATAACTCAGTTTAATAACTTGTTGTAATCCTATGTATTTAAATTGCAGAAAATGAATTTCTCTATAAAGGCTATTTTGTTTTTTGAAATTTGTGATATGTCTCGATCTACAGTGCGCTAAGCGAAAAGAACTGTGCTTGAAAAAAACACGTTTTTCTGGTTTTTTTGACTGCCTCCTTCTGTGCTATATGTTGCGTTCTAAAAATTGTAGTTAGAATAAAGTAGATTTCATAGGCTATCCGTTGAACTTGGCCGCGTTTATATAGAATCAATAGGGGGTTAGTTAAAGGGGTCAAAAGTTTACGCTCTGAGGTAGAAGAAGAAATGTGTTTCTATTTCTTTTTTAGTATAACTTCTTCTTAGGTTATCAATCATAACTTGCAAGGTATTATGAAAATAAAGTGTTCTTCATGATTACTTATTGTATTTATACGCGTTTCTTTAAACTCAATACAGAGTTAGCTCTTTAGGTGTAAAGTTCAATTCTTGGGTACACAAAACATTTGTTAACCTTTTTCTTCTAGCTTCTCCGGTCAACGTACAAATCATGCAGTATATTCTAAAAAGAAGCACATGTCAATGTTTACACTGCACTTAATTGTTTTTTGCCTTTAACAGGGAGTTAGTCCTCCTCGAACTAACGTGAAAAATATGGAATGAAAAAAGTCGTTTTTTAGGTCGGTCAACTTCACTCAATGTGAGTTGGGACCTGATCTCGATACTGCAGCTGTTGAGCTCAGATTTTAAATATGTGTATGTAAGCTTTAGCTTTTACACTAGACCCTAAAGCGTACAAGCTTACAACTTGATTCTTTACATTTTTATGAACAGAAAGCAAAACATGCAATCAGGTTATATAGTAATGGACTAGTGGTGAGATCGTCGAATTCGAAATTGAGAAGTTGTGTGTTCGGGCTCAGCAATGTGTGTGACCTTTTCATTTCTTCAAATTGTCGTTAGAAACAGAAAGCAAAACATGCAATCAGGTTATATAGTAATGGACTGGTGGTAAGAGGCGTCAAATTCGAAATTTGAGAAGTTGTGTGTTCGGATCCAGCAATGTGTGACCTTTTTATATTCTATATCATGAAATGTCATGTGATCTTCAATCATGTTGGTTGGAGTAAACAAAGGAAGATATGGCACAGTACGCCTCACCGCAAAATATGATAGGCATAGGAATTGGGTAGGACGCCCGAGGATATGAACCTCTAAAAACGAAAACCATTGCATGTTAACTAATTTAATGGCTTGAAATATTGAATCGGGGTCTCCGGCCATTTTTTGAGAAAGGGATAAATAACCTGCGATTTTTGCCAAAAGAAGCAAAAAAGCATTTGAAAATAGCCTAAATCACAAGTTTTTTTCAACAATTGCGGCGGGGCCAGGAAATTTTCTGACTTTAGAGGGGTGAGCAAACAGCCAACTCTATAGTGGTGGATGCCCCTTCCCGCAGTTCCCACAGTGATACGGCTGTATTGCAAATCAAAAGTTGGGTACTAGCAAAGGAAAATGCTCCAATAGAGCAAAAAAAGGAGACTATGCTTGGAATTGCGCTTTACTTAGGATATAAAAGAAGGGGTCTAGAAAAAGCTACCTATGCTTACAGAAATCACAAAGAAAAATATGCTCAGCTTTGGCATCCAAAGCCCACAAAGGTCCTAAATTATGCTAAAATCAAATTTCTTCTGAGCAAGACAAAAACCGAAGTATATTTTGCGGCCTCTAAAAATGATGTATTATCATAAAATAATTTTCACTGATTGGTATAATCATCTGTAAGCGTATTAAGTAATGTGATTTTTGCAGATTTCATTCAACTATGAGTTGCTTCATATTGTGGCTTATAGAAAACAAAGTGAAATGCTGTTGAAAATATTATATTATTACTAACTAAGAATGCCACTGGACAGATACCGTCATTTATGTGTCACAGTGCAAGTAATATACACATTAAATTTATTATCCGTTTTCAGCAGCTGTAAACCAATATTACGCGCGTATTATTTTGTTTCACAAGTTGAAAGGGCATTCACTAAATTCAATCCAGATTTAAATTTTCAGATGTCTGATGCAGTTTTGCTGCACAGCAATGGGAAAGTTCGACATAATTGCTTTGATAAGGCTATGCTGTCGCTAGTGATGTAAAAGATCATCTGGATCTGATCTTTTTATCCAGATTCAGATCCGGATCCAGATTATCTGGATCTGAATCTAGTTATTTTCCGATCTGATTATCTGATCTGGATATGGATCTGCCAGAAAATCAGAACCCGTTCTTTATTTGGGTCTGGATCTGTTTAGTCAAGTTATATCTGATTAAACAGATCAGAAAGTTATTTTTGCGCGATGGTTTTCATTCTGTTTTACGATTTACTGTAGGTATGGTTATCTAAGTAGTTGTAGCCTTGCATGCACGTGGGGCTGGGGTGGGGGTCTGCTGGGGTTTTGACCCTCCCCAGATCCGTACTGACCCCCTCCCCAGAATGGCCAAAAAGTCCCGCTGACTTCCCATAATTTTTTAATTTTTAGAAAAATTTTTAAGGCTCTGCAGAAGTGATAAAAAGGTATTGAAGGTTGTTTTTTCACATAAATGATCATCAGAATTGACCTTTGAGAGACTTTTTGCCTAAAAATGGGAAAATTCATGAATTTGTTCTGAAAATGTTTTGATGAATAAGTTGTTTCAGTGGATGCGCGACATTGAGAAACGTCTAAAAACAATGTTTTTAGTGCCCACGGGCCATTTCTATCGCTTTTTTGATGTTTTAAAAAATTTGACCTTGACCTCCCAGAATTTCTATGCTGTACATGTATGGTTTTAGTAGGTGTATCCGTCCTTTTTCATGAATTTTAACAGCCGTTTTCATTGTTTAATTGAAATTAAGCAGGTTTCTCCATAGCACTGCATTTTATGTTGTTAGGTAATGTACTGTCTGCGTTATTTGATGTGTGATATCCACTTATGAGCGTGGGGGCTGGGGGTATGCACCCCCAAACGTTGGAAAGTGGTGTTTTTTCGACATGACACTATTTTTAAGGCCATTTTGGACCTTTGAAAAATCTTGCATCCCCCCTGAATTTTGGTGCTGCCCATGTATGGATATCCCTCTGAAATAATACACAAAGTATTAATTGCATTCGTAATTTGGATTAATGTCGTTTTTGTAGAAAGCAGACTACACTGTCTTCTGGTTGACTCATGCCCATTGGTAAAAGTCTAAAGCTTGGAAGCTTTTACTTTTTAGACAATTTTTACTGATATCATTTTTATGTAAAAGCTCTAAAATGCAAATTTTCCTTGGCTTTGCCCCAGACCACTCCGGGGGGTGGTGGGGGCTGTTATATTAGTCCCGCCACCCGAGACCCCCCAATCCATGTGGGTTCGGGCGCTTTACGCCCTCCTTTTTAGCAATACAAGTTGCTGCACAAAAATATTTTTATGTGGGATCTGGATCTGTATCTGGATCTTTTTAAATTTTGATCTGGCAGAACGATCTGGATCTGGATCTGTTTATCTGACCTAGATCTGGATCTGTCAGAAAATCTGAACCCGATATTTATCTGGATCTGGATCTGGGTAAAAATCTGGATCTTTTACATCACTAGCTGTAGCCATCCATGCTTTGCACATATTCATTCTTTAGATTAGGATACTACTTCCTTCTGCAGGCCACAGAATGTACTTCAATTTTTGTGCTGCTTGGAAAAGTGTGATTTTTAGGATATTTTACGATTTATATAGGCTTGAATGCCAAAGGAGCATATTTTTCCTTGTGACATTACTTCAGCGGTATTCCAAGTATATATACAATTTCTGTCCTATCGAAGCATTTTTCCTTGCTACTTAATAACTTATTCGTTGAAACAAATGATCGTTTACATTAAAAGGACATAATTTTATTTATTGAAACTGTATGATTAAATTTGAACAAGCGATGCAGCAAGTGCCTCTAAATTGTGGCAGTGAAGTAGATAATACTAAATATACGAGTGAAGAATTCAGCACTCAAAGATGCAGGATGGATTAGAATAATAAGCTTGAGAATAAGAATTAGAGCCAAAAACTGCAAAACAATAAAATTTAATTTAATTGGTTCAGCTTTAATTCATGAGAAAGCGTTTAATACTGGCCAATCCATTTCTTTGAACAATTTATTAAAGTCATGATTAAGATTAATTATATGTTGCTATAGGAACTGGACATTGATAAAAAAACACTAAACAGTACGCTTCATCATATACTGAAAAATGTTCTATAAGAGGACCGTGTATTTTAGGGCACAAAATATTATAATCTATAGTGTTTTGTTTTTGCTCCGCATAGACCTAAATGTTTTAGCAGATCGGAATGATTTTAGAATGCAGAGGCGACTTTTTCCTAGTCACTATCTTTTATGCCTTCGATAAAGTGTGTTTCCAAATTAATTTAGGATCAAATTCGTAAACCTGATTTTATGGAGAACACTTTGAAGAATTTGACTTCAACAACACTTAAACTTGAGCTTATGTAGTGTGAAGTTTATACAACGCGTAAAGAAAATCTTGAGTCAGATTTGTGATCCTAATCTTATTCAGAACATGCAAGAAGAATTAACCTTCTGCAGGGCCCAGGAAAGAAAAGAAAAATACGTTTAACTGTAAACAGTAAAGACCCTTATAATAAATCAGTATTGAGTTGAGAGAAGCATGCTCTGGTGCATGTATGATCCTTGATCTGCAGTCAACTTTTGAATTAATATTATGCTCGACTGATAACGGGAGAATCTGGCAGACAATCACAAAAGCAATAGTGTGTTTTCTTCTACGTTTTTGTATAGCGTTAATTTACCGCAATTTCTGACATATTCATCCATTTTGATCCATCAGAGCATTTTCATTGCTCAATCAATATTTATAAATTTACCATGCGAACAGCTGCCAAAATAGGCCAAATGAATGTGCAATAGCTGGTTTTGCAACGACATATTTCAATATAATTTTCTTCAGTGAACTTTTCTATAGGAAAATGCTGCGAGTCTATCTGCTGTCCGAAAAACGTCATAATCTTCACCTGAACACAAACACTGTTTGAGAGCATCTGTGAGTAATTCTTACTTATAAGCATCTTTAAGGACCGACACAAGCATTTCTCAAATGGCTAATAAAGTGCCTAAACCTCCACAAAATAAGGCAAAAGATGATATTTTCGATTTGTATTTAGTGAAATTTAATATTAAGATCCATCAAAATCTGGATGCTTTTATGATAATAGGGTGCAAGCAGACCTCAAGCACCCCAAGATTAAAGGTCAGATGGCCACATAACGTCACTTGGCTAGAATACACAGAATGCCAGCCTATTTAGATAGCCAGCCAAAATTATCAGCTTCTGACGACAAGTATATTCCCTGATTAGTGTATTCAGAGGGCTAACCTGTTCAGGTAGCCAGCTTACTCAGATGGCCACCATATTCAGTTAGCCAGTGTATTCAGATGACCAGTCAGTCGGCCTGTTCTTATGAAGAAAATATTCAAACAAAATGCGTTTTATCACTTGAGAGAAAAGTGAACACATAAGCACAAGCTAGTGTGCAAATACCTGGCAAGCGGGCACATAGCTGGAACATACCATATGCGTGGAGGGGTTAGGGGTGGGGTTATGCATGCACACCCAGCAACCAAAATATTCCCCAGAAACCAAAATACTCCCCCCCAGAATTCGATTTCTGAAATTTTTTGTTTTTTTCAGCAATTTTTTGATGCTAATAGATAGTTCTCATGATAAAACGTTGGAAAATGGTGTCTTTTCACCATACTCCAATTTTTAAGGCTAATTTTGACCTCTAAAGAATCTTGCACTCCTCCCCATAGAATTCAGGTGCCGCCCACCTATGAGCTGTAAGTACACCATGACAAACACGACCTTTTGATAAAATTCCTTTATTTTAGAGAAACGTGACAGATTTTTTTATCCCGCATTGACCAATATAAGCTAACCAGTCCCACTACATGCAAACTGAACAAATTTATTGTCATCTATGTGCGATTTCATGTAAACACTTTCATTGAGGTCTTGCAATTACTTGTAGAAGCCGAGAAAACGCAATATAGGAAAGATGATGTGATTGTGAGTAAATTCAAGAAGGTCCTTACCTCGTTCAAGGAGAGAAATTTTTCACCTTTTTTAGGACTGGGTCGTCAAAGGCAGGATCAATTGCAACTTCCGAATCAGGAAAGATTATCGGGAACCTACAGCGGTTCTAAGAGAGGATCGAGGATATGAGAAAAACTGAGAATGATCTAACCTGTGTCAAAGAAATAACTATGTATATTCAATTTCGCCACACTTGCATGAGGGGATATTACCACATAGGGCGTAAAGAAAGGGGGATTTTAAAAGGGGTTTGTATCACCCTCCCCCAAGAATACTGTAGATCCATCAAAATTCTATTTCTGGCGATTTTACACATCTCGACCCCACCAGACTTTTCTTGCTGCCATTGTATGGATATTACCTCTACCTAAGGTTTCCGAAAATCAGGATCGTCAGATTCAGGAAATGACGTGCTAAAAGAGACAATTCTTGATCATAATGCAGGAAAAAGTTTAAAATTTTAAAGACAGTAGAAATGCTAAAATTTTAAGGTCTTTTGCGCTTTTAAATTCTTGAATCTGCCTTGGCTAGAACCGATGAAATTAGATGAAATGCACTATGCAGCTACTGAAGGTGGAAACATTCAGCTTGCCATGCAGAATGTGTTACTGTACAAGATTTAGACTACAAAACCTAATATGTGCAAAATGCAATACTTTTTTAGACCTCCTTCGCTCATTCACGTTAACCTAGTACGTAAAAGCACATTATATTTTCTGAGTAGAACGTGATCGGAAATCAGACTATTTGATAAAACACATTTTTGACTTAAATTTAGTCCTTTCCTTGCACATCTAAAATAGCATTAAGAAGAGGACTTGTATTTTTCCAGCATTTATTGAGTTTTAAGAAAGGTCTTCAAATTTTAAGCAGACGAAAACGAAGCAACACTCGTTTTTTTACTTTGCACCCACTGTAGAGTTTAAACCTATCGACCTGACTCATTATTGTGTGCGAAAAAGTGAGGACAAATTTCTGCATATGTGACTCTATGCAGAGATTTTGTCGCGATTCACAACTTCAGAGATTAACATACTAAAAGGGAACACAGAATAAAACAAAATCTGCTTTTTCCGCTTTATGGTCTTTACATCTGTAATACCGTGGATCGAGAATCAACACGAATTTTAAAATACAAAAACATAATTTTTTAGAGGTTTTCATGATCAGCTGTTTAGAGGGATAGATTGATATTCTAGTGCTTACCTGCAATTCACTGCGCGATATCTAACAAAAATAACAAACACTACCCCATGTCAAATGCTTGCAACACAAGTTTACACTCGCATTGTCAGCTCCATATTGAGTGTACGAAAAATAAACAACGCCGACAGCAAATTTTTCAAACTATTCTTAAGGGAAATCGCACCTCTCAGATTATTGCCTGCCATTATAGCAGTAGAGGGCAGTGCACAAAGACGTGCTAATGTACTACTTATGATAACTAAAGATCACTTACTTCATTTAATAGATTGTTTATGTCTTCAAAGTAAGCACTGTGACGTAGTTCGTCCATGATCATTATCTCAGCTGCGGTACTAAGAAACATTGCATCGTTGACTGCATTCATGCCAACGTCTTCCTGAGTTAATTAAAAACTATGGGCATATATATCCTGGAAAGCATGAATGAAGCCGCTGATGATTATAGGGAAATTAGAAAATATGGCTGAAATAGTGCTTCAAAGAGGTTCAATTATATGTGCTAAATACGAATTTCTGGGGTCACCTCTTTGCGTAATTAGTTAGCTCGAATGTATTTTAGTCCAAATTGCCTCCATGCTATCAATTTAAGTTTCAACTCTGTGTACGCTTACTAATAGTGATACTTACTTTAACGAAGAAAGCATATTGTGCTAAGTTGGCGAAGCGATCATGTAAACAGACCACGTTTAAATGTCTCACCTGTTTGTACCAGCAAGGACGGCCTCTACGAGTAATTGAGTGGTCTATGATATCATCAGCCATAAGTATACCAGCGTGTATCTAAAATCAATTGAAAAAACTTAAATCTAAGCGATGAGTTACAAATTTTGAGTTGAGAAAATTCGACGTTCATGTAGCATCCTGTTTTTTGAGCGGGAAGGGGCGCTTATGAAAATTATTTAAGATCTGTTTTAGGCTCACAAAAGCTGAAAACATAAAATGACTAACAGATATAATAGTACATTCTTATGCTAAGCAAGTGCTTTTAAGAGCTTAACGACGGCTTTGTATCGCTTATCATCCTCATTATTTGGTATAACTTTAAACGCAAAATTGAAGAAAGACTTTCTTTAAAAAAGAAAAAACTCTGAAAAAAATTACAAAACTCAAGTTGTTCATTCCAGGCAACTCAATATTTCGGATCTTCTCATATACATGAATACACAATCTATGTTTGTGATCATAACAACTAATTAAGAATTTCCGTAAAATAAGCACTAAGAATAAATTTAGATGGGCTGACTGCCATACATGAGCAGCAAGAAAATTCTAGGAGGTAATTCTTTTTAGAAACCAAAATTAATTAAAATAAAAAATTTCTAAAATAAAATGAAAATTCTGGTAGGTCCAATCGCCTAAAATGTTACTAAAATTAGTATCCAGGTGATCTACAGAAATATGCGAGGGTTTTTCAACCTCGAGGGCTGCAATCGCCTCTCTCTACGCTCATATGCGATGACTACCACTAGATAAAAAACAGGAATGATTTCTTTTTCATCAAAGCTTTGCATCACAAAGTATGTATCAGTGAAATCATGTTACTGAGCTTTTAATCATATCTTGAATGCAGCAACGATTTTGCAGAGACAATAAAAACGATAAAATGCGATGCCCCATAAGTACAATGAAAAGGAACGCGTTTTCAGAAAATTTAACTGCTTATTCATCATATAGATCAGCACTAAATCGTTTTTTCGTAGGCTTTGATATAATTATTATTTCACTAATTGTGTTCCTGTGTATTTGTTTATTAAAATTTTCAGAAGAATGCACTAGATAGGTGTATGGATAGTTAGACTCGTTTATCATTTTGGACATACATAAATTACACTTTTCTCTTTACTTACCACTTCAAGCGCCCACCCTATCTTGCACAAAGAATTCAGTCGACTCTCATCGATATTCTCATTGAGCAATTGATAGGCGTGAATCAAGGTTAAGCCCCGAAACAGCTTTCCATGGGGCACGTTGTAGTCAATGAGCTGCATGTCAGAAACAGGATGCATTTGTTTCTATATAGCTATTGTGAAAATTAAATATTATTCAAGTTATCTAGAAAGGGGGACATGATTTCTTGAAGAATAACATAAATAATGGTGATGATTCACCTTTGATTCATTAGAAACCAAAATATCTATCTTTTCCTGAAATCTATCTTTTCAACCTGAGATTTTCACACTTTCTATTCTCACATAAATGAACTGATGCAAAATTCTAATAACAAATAATTATATTATCTAAAATTTTATTCTCTACAAATTAAAATGATTAAATTGTATGAGGCAATTACATTTACATAGCTGGCATATTTTTATAGCCACCATAAGGACAATAAAGGTGAAAAAAAGATTAAAGATTAACTTTCCATCCGATTCTGAGTATTACAAACACACCGAGGTGTGATTCTCGCTGAGATACCACAAGGGGTCGCACGACTCCCACGCACTTTAACCTTTGCCACTCAAGTGTAGCTTGTCCACTTAAAAACAAGTTACTAGCGTTGCAATGACTTTTTAACAAGCTGAATTTTTCTCCAGTATACTACTTAATTGGGTTGCAACAAATTTTCTACAAGCTCGGTTTTTTACTACAATACGAATGATTTGGGTTGCAATGACTTTTTAACAAGTCCATTTTTTACTAGCTATAAGTGCACAAGAACTAGTCCTGTTTTACGCTGGTTTATGAGCGCCGGTCGCACCAACATTTTCTACAAGTCTTTTTTCACATGCTTGTGAATGAAAAGACGCTTTTTTCACAAGTCTTGAGAGGACGGTATAAGATAAGCTGGTTATTCATTCTTTCTGCTAAATGTATAGGATTCAGTATTCTTTGTCGAAGAGTGGTAATGAGATTGATCTTAAAAAGCGTCTTAAATTAATTCGATTCAGAATAAATTTTGATTTAGATGTTTTCCAGATCGATTTAGATTTCCAAGGAGAACATTTGAAGATATGTTTTTGTAATTTTTGACAGTTGGTCCCACCCAGACCACGGAATTTAGTTGTTGTCCATTCCAACTCTTGTCCTCTTTAAATCAGATTGAGATCATTTCTACTAATTAAAAAAATATAATTTTGTTGTCAAAGTTACTAAAGTCAGTTTAAATGAACGTAAATACAGAATAAAATTAGTTAAAAAATCATCCTACTGGAAGGAGAATTTTTTATAAGACTGATGTTTGAATTTCAAATCAAATCACTGCCAAGATGACAACAAGATTACTCAATAAAGCTGAATTAAATGCTTCTCTTTTCAACATCTATGTGAAACATTTTTCCCTACTTGAACTACTCAAGGGCAAAGAAGTTGACAATTAGTACGCTCCTAAATTTATTTGGTACAGTATTAATGTGCTCTCTCTTAAAGGTATTTCTTAATAACCAGCGCCCTAATTCTTGCTTGAAAAATTATATTTTTTGATCGAATTATTCGCAGAATTGCTCTCAACCTCATCTTCCATTGATTCCTTAATTGGCAGCAGGCATATATCTCTAGAAGTGATTGGGGGGAATTGGCCCCTCCGAATTCAGAAAAATCGGAGAAAGAGGCTTTTTATACATTATTTTGTGTTATTTTTGGCTTTTTTGGGCTTAGTCCCCTAAAAATCGGTGTTGGTCCCTCTCAAAATAGGACGGCCAGCTTTATGCCTAATTGGTAGTTCAGTTATAGCGGCAGATTCCGCGCCGATTATATCTAAAACTTTTTCGTCACCAGCTGATAACCCTCCTCCTTCGTTGCCTTTGCCCGTTTTTTCAATTTATCTTTCTTAGCAACCAATGCCTTCCGAACATTGAGCCTAACATTATCGCGAACGTAAGAAAAATTAGCTTCGAGGAGGGAATTAAAGCCAAACTTTTGCCAAATTCAAAAACTTCTTGACAATGTTTGCTTCGGTCTCCTTTTGTTAGGACATCACTGAATTTACCGAATAATACATTTTTCCTCCTCAGGCTATGCGAGCAACAATAATTTTATCTTTTCTGAATTTGCTGCTTTAGCATGATTAAATGTTAATCGACTAGGTAAAAACAACTTGTAAATACACGACTAGTTGGCAAGTGTTCGTTGCAACCCAATTGATGCAGACTAGTGAAAATTTTCAAGCAGCTTGTAATCTTTTACAAGTTAGCATTACTTGTAATTTGTAACTTGTGACAAGTAACCTCTAGTAACTTGTAACTTGCAATAAGTAAATAGGAACGATTCATTGCAACCGCTTTTAAGTGAACAAGTGAAAAATTTTTTCCTACAAGCTTTTGACAGGTTATGAGTTAAAAATCATTGGTGCAACTGGGCTCAGATGAGCTATTAGATTTGGGAGCGCCAAGGTCCCTAAACTAGAATCCCAGACATCATTTTAGTACCCTTCTGCTGGTCATTAGTACACATTATATTCTACTTTTCAAATTATTTCTCAGTAATTCTGAAAGTCAGACCAAAAAATTTTTCATAAAGAGCTTTTTTGGCTAAAAAACATTGGATGCACGTCAAGACAGCTGTCTGAAGTTTTACAAGATTAATCCATTTGTGTATAACTTCAACCCTACCCTGTATCAAAAACAGAGGAGATTTCACTCTTATTATAGCTTACAATTTTCGATTACCAGAAGTTCTTATATCACTTTACAATAAATGATGCGTGTCATTTCACTTATTTTCCTGAACTTTCTTGCCTCATTATCCCGCTTGTGCTGCGATTAGGAGAGATTGTTAATTGCACAAGTTGCTCGTCAAAGTTTGTTGCATATTAAACAGAAGCAAAAACTTCCATGTTAAATTAGCTGCTAGAAATAGAGATTTCAACAATCTTGCCAACATTTTGTAAAGCCGTGAATTCGCATGATTAATATTGCATCGGATGCACGTTATTTACAGAAAGCATTTGCAAGTGATGTACGAGTATATGTACGTATTTATTTTGGCGTGCAGCAAGCTCGCCCTCGTTGATAAGTTACGTTTTTCTAAACGATTCAAAAAATTTTGACTGTCACAGATTCAGGATTTTGTAGTAGATTTAGAATTATAGGTCCTACATAAGAAGCCCAATGGCCACATTTTTAGGAGTAGCATCCAACCTGTGCTTTTGCAAAGAGACAAAAATTCATAGTTGTAGATTATTGATAGTGTGTTTCCGGGCTCCTGTCCCTGGATCACTGATCCGTGAATTTCTTTAAAATTCTGCAGTAAGCTAAGCCAACACATCAGAAAGTTAAACTTCAAATTTAAGTAGCAAAAAAGGCGCTTTGCTGCCCCATTAGCTATTTTTTGAAAGTGGCTCGCATTGCTCCCCATGTACGAAAAAAAGATAAATATAAATTATGACCACATGTATGTTCAATCACCATGCTCGTCAAGTTTATAATTTTAGCTCATGACATTCTTTAATCACTTTACAATGGATTATGTCATTTTGTTTATTTTACTAAATTTTCATCTTTTGGTTTCCCGCTCGTGTGACAAATAGACGGCATTGTAAGCTGCACAGAAAGTAAATCAAACTTCGTTTGCATTGTAAACAAATGCAAAAAGTTCCATGTAAAATTAAGCAGTAGAAATAGAGATATCTGAAATCGTGTAATCGCATTCTAAAGCCGAGTTTGCTGCTTTCGTTTGATTTACATTGCATCACCTATACGTTGTTCTTAGATAGCATTCATAAAATGATATTTTGGCCTGCTGTGAGCTCGCCCTCATTGACTAGCCATGTTTTTCATAACCTTTCGCAATTTCTTGTTAAACCCTTTTTTCTGCTCTATGTACGCAATCAGAAATTGCGAAAAGTTACTTCGGACTCGGAGATCCAACAAATTCCAGGAGCTAAATTTGGGGAGTCAAAATCGCTAATCTAGGGTGGCATAAAAGTAAAAACACTCAACATTTTACATCATGGATAGGGTCTGTTTGGGCTGCTGGATCTCAAAAAATGATCCGTGAATAGACTTCAAGTATATAGTAAAGTTAGTCGGAGCATTACCAGAAAATGCTTAGAAGTTATTGACATTCAACCGCTACATTTAAGATATTTAGCACCCTCACTTTTACAAAGCGTTTTTCGTTCAGTTTTAGACCAGTCTACATTGCGTTTTTCAGTGGTTTACACCAGTCGTCAGAGCATTAAAAGTTGGTTTGGATGAATATAAAAGATTTTCCCTGCGGCAAGTATCTGCACCTCTATAATCGTCAAAACTTATTCGGATAACCCGTCATTTCGTTTTTTAAATTTACTCACACATACAAACAAAAAATGAGCAATTGCTCCTTTTGCCAAATCGATCTTTTTTTGCAAATGGGTCGCTCCGGCCCTATTTGCAAAAAATTAGATAAAAATTGTGACCGACGTATGTACTACAGATCTTACGACAACATGAATTTATCAATCTTTCTAAGCTTGCCTCTGCTCTACTATACGGATAAATTATTCTTAGGTATAATCACCACGCTCATAGAAGTTTACAATGTCTGTTCTTTGGTGCAGTCTTTCATGTTAGCTTATGTATCTGTCAGTTAGCTATCATCAGGTAGAATACCTGCATTCAAAGAAGCTGCATTAAATTGGGGCAGGAAGTATATTACATAGCGAAAGTTAGGATTAATGTATTTACCTTATCAATATAATGTATTAAGGAGCGCAAAGCATCTGGGTTGACTCGAGACGAAAAAAAGGCGAATAAAGACTGTTTCACAGCTGGTAAATGCGTGAAAAATTCCGTTTTTGATAACAGATTGGCCATGGTCACATGCAAGGAATGGCCCAGAAATTACAAGGACGAGACAGGACAAGTATCTGTGCCTAAAAAACGATGATGAAATAATACAAAATGCACTGGAATAACAAAAAAGAGGTCAAAATATACACGGAGAAATATGTTATTAGTGGTTTTAGTAGAAGAGAAGTAAGAATGAAGCCAAATCCGCACAGAAATCGAGAAATTTGCAAAAAATTAGATTTTCGCTTAACAATGCGAAAATATTAACAACTTATCAATTTACAAAAAAAACAATTGTATGGATGTAAAAGTGATATCATTAGTACCAAATTGTTGCTTTTGATGGCATATATATTCAGATTCAAAATTTTTAGCTTATTCCAGTCATGTATTCCGCGATTTATCGATAGAACATCATGGAAACGTCAAAAATAAAGTTCTTTTGCGAAAAACCCATTTGCGTTAGCCATCTACGATCTTCAAAATTTGCTGAAGCGAGAGTTCAGGCTATTTTACTCAAAATCAGATACTGGTTTAATTATTAGCCGACTGAGACGAGTAAGTCACCACAGAATAAATATAAATAAGATTTCATCTTGTTCTTAAATGTTTTCAATTGGCATTGATGTCTGGCTTAGATTGGAATTTCTTTCTTCATTAGATTCGTGTTCTTTTAGACTTAAACCCGCCTGATATCTCAAAGAAGTGGAAATTATTCTAGCCTGCTTAGGGGTGTTGAAGCTGCTTTATCGAATGACACTAATTTCGTTTGCAGTTCAGAGGCGCTAGCTACCATTTCGCATACTAATCAAATATGCTACGTAATCGAATATTTTTATGTCGATGTCGAACCAAACAATTAGTAGTCAAGTCCACACAAGTTACTTGTTTATTGCCAAGCAGCACAAAAATGACATGCAGGCAACAAATGAGATAAGGAACATGCAAGTTAGGCGAATTAAATAAAAGTGTAATGATATTTTACGCACGCAAAATAAAATAGGTAATTTGCTTTTAGCCTGAAAATATATTTGAGAAGCTAGCAAGGATAAATGTGTTAATTTAGCGAGAAGAATGACTACGCGTGGAAATACACGTCAAACATTCAAAGGAGAAGACTTTGAAAAAGTTAAGTATGCATCTGAAAGTTATTAAAATTTGCTGAAACAAGAAAATTCAACTTTTTTTACAAAAATGGCAGAAAAATGAGAAGAAGGCGCGAAAGATTCGCTGAAGTCTGCCTCATATTGAAGGATGAAGCTTAAAAGCTCACAATTCAGCGCCGGTTAAGTTTTATGAGGCAGGGTATTCGGACTTCTATGGTGCATATCCCTCCCGCAAACCCCTCTTCCCTCGCGCGCCCATATCTGCGAGGAAAGCTGCTGAAAATACCAATAGGTCATAAAAATTATCAATATCTATCAATTTTAACTGTGCAATTTCAAATGAAACGCGATTTCTATGCCGTTTTGTCATTTTACACATTGCAAACAACCAGGAGGCTTTTTACAGCTTTTCACCCTGGTAAAATAAAATTTCTATTTTAAAATTATATCGGTATACCAGACTTCTTAAGTCTCAAACAGGGCTGCGGTTTTTGCAATTAGCTACATAAAAATAAAGGCTGAATACTAACCTAAGTTATAAATTTTACAAGATAACGAGATCCTAATGAATCTTGGAAACTAATACAGTTTAGCAGGCATGGAAAACATTTTTCAAACTTTTTCAATCCTTATATGGTGATCATACGATATTATACCTATTTGTTTTTATCAAAGCTGATTAGCTTTTGAGCTATTTATATTTTATTTCATTTTTTCAACATAAATTTTTGTTATTTCTAAAAACATCAATTGTTCAAGTAACACTAATGATCATCATAACTAATCCTATGCCTAAGCCAGATCTGATGGAAGTAACTCTCTAGCTCAGGCTTATGCTTAGGCAGCCTTAGTTATGTGAAAAAATTCAAACAATATTGCATCGTTTTAGAATTTAAATAGCTGCACAAAGACTCATTTGTAATCAGGCTTATACCCAGGGGGATAGCGGGGCGCCGACCTTCGCCACTCGTACTTATAGAGCATCAAGAGCCAGGAAGTGAATTCCAGGTCCTAACAAAGGACCAGTAAGTGGAAGGGCCAGGAAGTGACTTCCTAGTCAATGCAGCCTAGGCATGCCCAGGCGTGTCCAAAAAAGTTTAGACGTGCCTAATTAAGTTTAAGTATGTTTAAAGTTTATAAATATGAAAAAATCATAAGGAAAAGAAAACACTGAAAAGTTAAAAATGGAACAAGTTAAGGAAGTGAAACAGGGTCCTTTTCTTGAGGAAGAGAAGAAACCATACGGAAGGTCTATTAAACCACCCTTACATTTGAGCGGTTGGAATCTGGAGCGACACATGTATGCGCTCATGGTTCAAGTGTCTTACTTTTGTCAAAAAGCGTCGTCGGAATGCGACTTTTTCGAGACTGGACTTTCGCCTTGTACTTGAAACAGTGTATAACCATGTTGTTTACTGAAGCCCGCAAGATTCATTCACGCATTAAATTGTCTAAGGTAAAATCATGGCTAGCTAAACAACCCACCTACTCTTTGCATAAACCGGCTTTTAAAAAGTATAGCTGAAATAAAGTGATTGTGAGCACGATTGATGAACAGTGGCAGGCCAATCTCGTAGACCTGCAATCTCTAGGCAAACATAACAATAATTTTTAAGCACTTGCTCAACTGCATAGATTTGTTTTCAAGATACGAATGGGTGGTATCCCTAAAAACCAAAAATGCAGACGCTTTTAGGCATATTTTAGGTATGGATCAGAAACACAAATATATATATATATATATATATATATATATATATATATATATATATATATATATATATATATATATATATATATATATATATATATATATATATATATATATATATATATATATATATATATATATATATATATATATATATATATATATATATATATATATATATATATATATATATATATATATATATATATATATATATATATATATATATATATATATATATATATATATATATATATATATATATATATATATATATATATATATATATATATATATATATATATATATATATATATATATATATATAAGCAAAGAAAAATGCTCCGATGGAACAAAAAAGATGAATATACTTGGAATTGTGGATTATTATGGATGAATAAGGAGGAGACTAGAAAAATCTACCTAAAGTCGGAAAATCTGCTAAAAATCACACTTTCTCTAAGCAACGCAAAAAATCGATGTATATTCTGCGGCCAACAGATTAAAATAAATATTCAACCATAACAATGATTGAAACAGCAGCACGTTAGCTATGCAGTAGCTATGGGAAATGATATTAAGTAAACTAACAGTCTTCCAAGCCAATTGAATGAAATAGCAAACATCGAAGACAATTGCAGACAAGGTTGGTTTAAAACAGTAGGAAACGCGTAAGTTGACTTGAAACAGACTAAATGTAGATACACTAGCATGCCCGAAACGATTGTGTGCACTAATCAATCGGCTCCTGCTTTGCTTGCTATAATGCTCATAACAAAATAAAACAACTTTAAATACAATACCTCTTAGTTTTCTATCAATCAGGTGCCAGCAATTTAAAAAAGTAACTTTGATAGATTACGTTTATACACTCTTATCTGAAACTTCGAACATTATTTAAAAAAGACACTTTTTTAGAGGCCGCAGAATATACATCGATTTTTTGCGTTGCTTAGATTCAATATTGCGTTTTTTTAAATGCGGTTTGCTGCGATGTTTAGCCCCTGAGAGGCACTTTATTAATGCTGTCTTCGATTTACACTGACTCATAAGCGGAAAATTTTGGCAGAGAAATCTTAGTTAAAATCCGTTTTTATACACCATCCACTAGAGTGTAAACTTTAAACCCCAGGATCTAACTCACCATAGAGCATAGAAGACTTTCCTTATATGCAGAATGTAGCCCTTGATCCGCTCGTACATTTCTGTCAGAAAACATTTTAAAAAACTTATAACCGGAGTTAGTATCGGACATAGGCAGGTTGAAAACTCGACCAAAAAGTGCTTTTTCACCCCCAGATTTTCGCACTCTTTACACTGCCATTCGATAACTAATGCGAATTTCAAAAAACAAAAAAATAGTCATCTGAAGAATTCATCCCTCTATTATCCTATCCTGTTCAATCCTTCGAGTCATCAATACTCAGTTGTCCACATGCCGCAGTAAAAAGGTCCCAAAATTTGTCCTATGTTATAACGTTACACAAAAAACTTTACACCTTCTTTACACAGTCAATTTTGAGTTTCAAGAAAAACAAAAAAACACCGGCAGCGAATTTTTTTATTATCTTTCTTTTTAAAAAAACCGCACCTTCCAGAAGTGTCCCGTTATAGCTGTAGGGGGGTGCACAGGTGTTGGGGTACCCAAGTATATTATAGGTACGCGCTAACGCACTACCTAAGATATATATACTGCAAACGGATGCCGGCAAGGCATTTGTAAACAAAGACTTTCAGTCGTTTCTAAAATCGGAAGACATGCATTTTTTATTACTAAAAGCGAAATGAAAGCATCTGTAGTAGAGCATTTTAATAGAACATTCAAAGAAAGAAATGTGGAGATACTTTACGCATAAAACACATATAGGTACATTGATGGTATTGGTAAGCTAACTGAAAATTATAATAATTCGGTGCCTATAAAAATAGGCGTAGCCCCTGTAAACGTTAGCGAGAAAAACGAGCAAGAAATTTTGAATAGGGCGTCTAGGTCAGAATCATGTGGGCCTGTAAAATTTAAATTCAATATAGGCGACAAAGTTTATTTAAGTAAAGCTAAGCAAGCGTTTGAAAATGGATTTTGGCCTAATTGGATCAAAGAGTATTATATAGTTGAGAAAAGGTTTGCACGCACCCTGCGCATCTATTTGTCAAGAGATCAGAAGGGCAAACAATTGGAGGGTATTTTTTACAAACAAGAATTGCAAAAAATTGACGCATCTGCAAAACATTATTTTATTGTAGAGAAAATTCTGTAATCTCGAAAACACGCTGGAAAAACGGACTATTTCATACATTGGCGGGCAATCCACTAAAATTCGATTCTTGGGTCTCAAATGTTGTGAAGTTATAAATAAGCATAAAAAATATTTTTCTGAAAAATGGATGATTTCACAACAAGGCCAGGCGACTTTCATAAAATCGTTTGAATTTGCAAGTGAATGGGAAGTGGTCATGAAGCAGATGATTCTAAAATCCCCTTTTATGAGCCAAAACATAGTGAATTACGTTTCAGCCTATTAGCCCGACGATAAAAAATCTACAAAGAGTTTTAATGTATGGACAGATAATTTCCCGACCAGTGCCGCAGATCTAGTAAATTTGTTCAACAAGGCGGTACCACGGAATATTAGCAAAGACTTAAGTCTTAGTATTAGCGACGAGAATTATGAGGTGTTAAATTTGAAAGACACTCAAGTAAACTTAAATTCGCCTTTATTGACAGACGTGTTGGATTTTAATCTTGGCTAACTATACCCTAACGTCTTTCCGACAAAAACTTATATAATAAAAGGTGAGCAACAAATCAATGTAAATCCCATCTTCTTCATCAAATCCAATTTGATTATACCAGAATCAAACGGGCCGCGGTTACTATGCATGGATGTCTTTAAACCATTGTCGCAATTTGTTAGCTATAAATATGAATATGTATGATATTATAGAATAGCTACTACAAAGCTATGTACTATTGATATTCATACAAATCAATAGATACAAACAATTACTGCTTTCGTCTTCGAAGATCCATTGATTATTGAATTTCATTTTGAACAATCCTCTATATTTTGAAAAAAGTGACCTTTTCCTCTCTCTAAACAAAGGGGTTTTTAGATAATAGGCCTAAAAGTACTACTAAAATCACAAGAAAGCGTCATGCCGCCAAGAAGCCTCAAAAAGGTGGTGGTGCTAGAAAGACTATAGATATGAAACAGAAATGACGAAAGAAGTCTACTTGTCCTAAAAAACCAGAGTAAAAAATCACTACTCAATCATTTGTATGCATTGAGAAATTTGAATTATGTCAAAAAACACTGAACAAGCTTTTATCGTATTATCTGAAAACGAGGTCGAGTATCACCATATAGGCCCGCAAATCACCAAGGAACCTATTACATTTGATATTCCCGAATCGTGGACACAGCTCACCAATCCTAATTTTCTACTAAAAGTTTGAGCTAAAGTCGTAGAAGCGGATGGGACAACCTTAAAAGCTGGTGTAACGCTGGTTAATTTAACCTTACATGCACTTTTTTGCGGTATCGATTTGAAAGTAAACAGCGTTATAGTCAGGCAGGCCACAGACACATACCCGTACAGGGCTTACATCGAGACAAATTACACCTACTCCTCAGCAGCAAAGAAGGGGCAACAGGGATCCCCCAAATTTTTTACAAAGAACAAGCTGATAAATTTAATGCAACGGTAGCAGCTACTAAGCCCTCGTTTGATAAACGTGTAGCAAAGTTGCAGAAATGGCAGGACGGATACATTGTTATCTCCTATTGCAGTCTAAATTGATTATTCCAGGTGTAAAGTTTTTGTTAACTTTAGTTCCTATGCCTACACAATTTCACATTCTTTCAGGTACTGCTGTCCCGCTCAATAAGCTCGTAATTACAAAAATAATGCTGAAAGTAAGACGTATTTATTTATCAAACAGCTCGATATTAAGCATTGAGAGATCTTTGCAACATAATGGTTTGCATATTCAATCAACCGCGCTACAGTGCATTTAACGCAATTAGCCCCCAGTCAAAACCACATATCTAATTTTGTACTAAATAGCGGCCAAATACCGCATCTGATTATAATCAGGCCCGGTCTTGGGCATTTAGGGGCCCTGTGCGAGGTACCTTTTTGGGGCCCCCGGGTATTTAACAGTGTAAAACCTTTAAATTTAAGTTACGAGTATATACGTACCTACCACACATGCACATGGGGGCAGGGGTGAGGGCCGAGGGAGTATTGCTCCCTCTGAAGGGTCAGCCACCCAGATACTGTCCAGCGATTTTGAGTTGATGGAACCATTCTTTGCATCATTTTTGAAGGTCAGGCAGAAGCACTAAAAATGTCAAAATTTTTCCAGCGCTTCGCGCTGGATTACACATGTTAATGACTTTTATCTATTTCTAGCTGGCCTGAAAGAAATTAAATCAGTTTTTTGCATAAAATGTCAAAATTGATTGAGATTTTTCATAAAGATTTTGCAGTAAAAGTGATTTTGAATGAAAGTCGACTACATGAAACGTTGAAAAAACACCATTTTGCACTGTTTTTGGAAAGGTTGGGGAAACGCCTATAGGTGGGCAGCACAGAAATTCTCGGGGGAGGGGGGTTCGAAATTTTTTCAAAGCCAAAAATGGTCTAAACAGTGATGGTAGGGCGAAAAAAACATCATTTTTGACGTTTCTTATTGAGCTCTATTCCTTGGCTTAAAAAAATCGCGAAAAAAGCAAAAAAATTTTAAAATCGAAATCTGAGTGGTATTTCGATTTCTAGGGGATATCCGGCCGGCTGGAGGTGTATACCCCAAACCTCCCCCAACCCATGCCCACATGTGGAACCACCTCCGTTTACCAAAATCCTAGATCCCCTTTGTGCCCATGTATGTCTCAGCTTGAAACAAATAGTTTTATCTTGAACTGATCCCCAGATTGGGCAGGCCCCTGAGTAGCACTAAGATAGGAATATTAATTATATACTTTGTCCATAATTCACAGAGTAATACGCAGAAAGATAAAACGAAAAAAATAAAAATATGTGAATCTATGATTCTTTAGCGATTTTTCAAACGTGATGTTTCACTTCAAATTAAATTGTGAAAAAGCGTGTTTTTAGCATCTGACAGAGAATATCACAAAGCAAAGCTTTTCGCGCCAAATTTTTTTGAAAAAAAGGAAAATTTGTGAAAGAAAAACAACCTAGCAACACTATTCATAATAACGCATTTGAATCTGGAACTTCAACAAGCATTGCATAGTAAATAGCTATAAAGAGCGTGCATCAGATAATTCGGAAAATCAGCACTTCTCATGTAAAAATATAGCGCAGAAAATCCTTTGAAGGCACAATGCAATTTACTTGAACTACGGAATTCTAACTATTACAAAGATTCGAAAATTTAAAAAATGAAGTCAAGCTTTAAAAATCAAACAAATTCACCATATTTTTAAACATTTCAGGACAAAATGGGAAGTTTACTCATACTTACACATCGTGATAATGCAGTAAGGCAAAGGTACCTATGTACTTAAAGAGCACTTTACGGTTCTTTACCTTTGATTTGAATATCGCATAATGGCTGACTAAAATTTTTATTAATTTAAGCATGCCAATAAGCTTATTTTTCATAATCACAGTCAAAATCCCGCGTTAAAAGACTATTAGAAGCACCTGTATAGTGCATGTGGCGGGGTCCCCTGGGGGCCCCTTAGGGGTTCAGGGGCCCTATGCGGCCGCACACTCCGCACGTGTCTAAGACCGGGTCTGATTATAAGTACGCTAGTGAAATCATTGTCGCTTTTAGAAAATTACGCTCAGAATCCATTTTTGTTATGTTTAAGAAACTGTATAATTGCAAAGGTTTCAAGTGAATGGGCGCTTGATTCCGCCCCTGCCTTACGCACCAAAAGAGTCGCTATTTGATGTGTACCTAAATTTGCTCAGAGTAGTTCAAAAATTATACACCGGTTCCAACATTGGAATAACTTTTGACGATTTTCTTTTAGAAGGCCATCTAATTTTGCCGTTCGATTAGAGGGGTATGCTCCTGCTAACTTAAACGGGGTAGTAACTTTCACGGGTCAGTGGTCTGCAAACGCTTTTGGTGACTTTTATACAATGTTTTTCTACATGTTGTGGGACAATTCTGTAAGTATCGACCACCGTAGAAACGTAATACTAGATTTCATACCTTTAATGAAAAATGTATTCCAACCAGCTGAATGCTTTATTGAAGCTCGATCGTCAAGCAACGTCCAAATTTGAGGGCGTATTTTTGTGTGAAAAAGCTCTGAACTGAAAGTAAACAAGAACATGGAGCATTCTATATTTTAGTAAATACGACAGACCATAAAGGCACGCATTGAGTCTTACTTTTTAATTCGCAAGATATACAGGAAAAAATGATATTTTTTGATAGTTTTGCACGAGAACCACGAGACTATGGAGAATGTTTATGAAAAAACCATAATGTATTTTTCCCCTTTAACGGCCAGCCCAGGTCAGTACACTGCAACAAATAAAGTACTTCTGTTGGACTTTTCATCTAAATGCAGTATCTACTGCCTGTTTATGGCGCACAAACTTTGTCAGCAAAATTCTATAAGTAGCATTTTGGATCTTCTTTCAAACAATCGACAGTCAAACCATAAATTAATTTGCGCTTGATTTGTGAAATATTTTAAAATCAGAGTACAAATTTTTGAGAATGGAAGAAATAAGTTAGGATTGAGTTTTTACGTATGCC
Source organism: Mermis nigrescens (assembly GCA_036768485.1). Classification (NCBI taxonomy): domain Eukaryota; kingdom Metazoa; phylum Nematoda; class Enoplea; order Mermithida; family Mermithidae; genus Mermis; species Mermis nigrescens. The sequence continues at coordinate 2,282,951 of JAVLUZ010000043.1, forward strand.
GGCCAATTTCGTCATCACAGGGGCGACTGGGGGTGGCAAAACTTACTTTTTGCTAAAACTTTTGTTAGAATGGCCCTTAAAACTCAAACGAGACAAAATTATGTATTTTTATCATATATGGCAACCGGTCTTTGAGGATTTTCTAGTCGAGTTTCGTGGAATCACGTTTTTTTAGGGTCTGAAGTTGGATAAAATTAAAAAGAAATGGGTGCCCCAGAAACAGATAAAATTAATGTCTGTATTGCCAACAATTTAGCCAACACCGCTGTAAAGAATGAAAACTTCGTGAGTCTTTCCACCATTTACTCGTACGGTCACCATAAAAAATTATTAATTTTTTCTTGGATCAAAAAATATTTTTCAAAGGGCCGATGGCTACTACAGTTATTCAAAATACGTATGATTTTGTATTGATAAAAACGCCTCACCTGAACGTTCTTGATGCTCTTAATCAACAATTGTACGGCGATAAAGGGCCATTAAAATCGCTGTATCAAAAGGCTATACAGGGTTTTTGCTAATCGTATTCAAGATTGGCTTCGTACAAATATTTTTGCCGACGAACAACCAATGATTATATAACGATCATGTCTATTAATATCGATAACAATTAGATTAATTTAAAAAAATTCGTTTAAGGCAAATAAACAAATCAAAATCAGCGAACTGTACTTTATGCTAGGCAATAGAAATACTGCAAAAAAGTTTACAAATAGCGTTGATCAAGCAAGTGCCTCAAGAATTCTTTTCGGATCTAACGCAAACAGCTTACTATTTACTAAACTTGACATTTTGCGCTCAAAATCTCGATTTTTACAAGCAACACAAAACTAGCTTGTATTTGTTAGCATTGCCAGAAACACGCGCAAAAGATAAAGAAAATAATTCGCAAACCGAATCCGCCAAATTTGTTTTTGAATTATTCAACTTGCTTCAAGAAGCTCTGAAAAAAGGATGACAAGAAAAATGTATATCATTCCAAGCAAATTATACAAGTCGCTAATAAAAAATCTAAAATCACCAAAGATCCATTAATTAAAGCACAGAATCAGAAGAAGAAAAATTCTGAAGAGCAAAGATGATTCTGAACAAGCGTACGCCGAGGCGATGCAGACACAAACGATTTCAGAAGAACAAAGACAACGAGCTGCGAGTGAACCTATCAGTTTAATGCCCACTCAACAAACTACTAAAAAACGAGGTGGACCGAAAAAATAACAAACTTCTTTCAAATTTGATATCAGTGGTGATGGAAAAGTTCGTAAAATACGAGGTAGACCAAGGAATGAACAGAATGGCGGAGAAGCACCTAAAAAATTGAATTTAGACTCAGATGGTGTATTTCACATGTATGAGCCCTTAGGCAGATCAAAGCGCGATTAAATGCACAAAATTCTAGGCGGTAAATTACACGTACAGACCATTTATTAAAATAAATTAATTGAAGGGCCAGGAAGTGACTTCCTGGTCCTTTGACTTTCTGGTCCCTGGACTTCCTGGTCCTTTGACTTCCTGGTCCTTTGACTTCCTGGTAGAGACCAGGAAGTGACTTCCTGGTCCTTTATATCTATAAATATGAGCAATGTATGGGTCTCGCTTTATTGTTAAAAATTTTTGTGCTACGATGGCTTCTTCATTTGATACGCTCAAACGTATTATTGAGTCACGAATATGGGCTGCTAACCAGTGGCTCATTACTGTATTATGGAACCACATAATTGCTCACAAAGCTGCTCAACGCGAACAGCTGATAACGCCTAAATTATGGGATACGACCATTGAAGATGGATTGCAGGTCTTGTTGGCGCCCTAAATTAACGTCAACTTGTTGCAGCAATTGATTGATAATGGGCTTTGACGAAACTACCGCATAATGACGTTTATTTTCAACGCGTTTTTGAACTTACAACTTACCAGTGCTGCATCTCATGACTTTGGATCACCTGAATATTGAGACACTATTTTCAGCAGCGATTTTGACGAGTGTCAGATTGTTGGTGGCAACTGACCAATTGGCGAATTTCACGATATTAGTGAAGAATCTCATCTTAGGGTCCAAAGTTTCAATGCCGTACTGTAATTGTGTAAAGTTAACACTGCATATTAACTTCAGTTCTAGAGCCGGGCAGAAGCTTGATTTTTTACTGAAGTCTAAAAACGTACCAGGGGATCAAATTTGAGACTCCAGTTGAGCGCGTTTGCTTACACTTAACAATGGTGTAAATAGATTAAAACTATTGTTTATTTGTTCTCAGGTTATTTTAGAGACTCAATTTTTTATCATAAATCCTAATCGTAATATCAGAGTAATATTTGAATTACGAAATTGCCTAAAATCTTCTCTACACTCTGTGGTTGTGTAAAGTTCACACTGCATATCAACTTTACTTCTGGAGCCTTGCGGGAGCTTAATTTTAATCTTAAAATGTTCAAGGTTAAACGAGAATTGGGAAACTGACTGTTAGTTTTCTCTACACCTAGTAGTTGTGTAAAGTTTGCACTATTCATTTGTTGTTAATATGTAGTTTATACTGCAAATTTATTTTTCTTTCAAATCTGAGCGTCAATGTACCTTACACTTGATATTTGCGATAAGTTTATTCTAAAAAACTTGGTTCTGTTTAAATAATGTGAGGTTGTCTTGTTTAAAAAGAATAATGTTGATGTTAACAACAATATTGTTTTCCGCGTTCCTGGACTGCTGTCATTATTGTGGCATGTTACTTGATGTGTTTAATGACTGATGCTCTCAAATCATGCTAATAATTAGAAATAGGGTACTAGCATAGAAAAATGCTCCGATAGAACAAAAAAGAAGAATTTAATTGAAATTGTGGATTACTAATGATGTAAAAGGAGGTGACTAGGAAAGATCTACCTTAAGTTGCAAAATCTGCTGAAAATCACACTTTCTCTAAGGAATGCGAAAAATCGAAGTGTATTCTGCAGCCAACAGATTAAGATAAATTTTTAAACATAAAAATGATTGAAAAAGCAGCACATGAGCTAAGCAGCAGCTACGGGAAATGATGTTGAGTGAACTAAGAGTCTTTCTGAGCCAATTGAATGAAATAGCAAAGATCGATGCATCCAAGACAATTGAAGAAATTGTTGGTTTAAAACAGTAGGAAACGCGTAAGTTGACTTGAATTAGACTAAATACAGGTACACTATGATGCCTGTAACGATTGTGTGCAGTAATCAATCGGCGCCTGCTTTGCTTGCTATAATGCTCATAACAAAATAAAACAACTTTAAATACAATACCACTCAGTTTTCTATCAATCGGGATACGAAGCTAGTCAGCGTTGCTACTTGCCAGCAATTAAAAAAGAGTAAACATTATAGATTTCGTTTATACACTTTTGTCTGAATCTCTGAAAATTATTTGAATAAAGACGCGTTTTTAGAGGCCGCAGAATATACTTCGATTTTTTGCGTTGCTTAGAGAAAGTGTGAGTTTAAGCAGATTTTGCGTCTTTAGGTAGATTTTTCCTAGTCCCCTCCTTTTACATCCTTAATAATCCACAATTCCAAGTATATTCATCTTTTTTTCGTTCCATCGGAGCATTTTTCTTTGCTAGTAGCAAAACAATTGCGTCTTTAGATGGGCTTTCTTGTGCAATAAGCGCGATTAAATTTGATTAGCTCTTCTTACGGTATGTTCAAGACAAACTTGTGTCATTTAGCAGCCAAGTAGTAGTTAAGCGTGTCTCCCAGGACCGTGAACAAAGTATAGCCAGTGCTTAAGCATAGGCTATGTTGAAGTATAGTCCTATGTTGAAGCATAGGCTATATACTTTGTACACGGTCTAGGGAGAGGTGACGTCAGCCGATGACGTCACACTATAATTAACCTGAACTATGGGCATACTGGAGACTATTTTAAATTTGCGGATCAAGTCAACCAGGTATACTTTACACTACAGCAAGAGTACCTATTTAAAGCAGGGGGATATACGAAAGATAGGGGAATCTATCGGAGTTTTATTTTTTATGGGACAACTATGAACACCGTTTACCATACTAAATGCGTACAATATTCTAACTTGGGTATCACTTGACCATTTTACACTTTACACTCGAGTAGTTTACACAATATCATAAAACCGCTATAAATCATGAACCAATGGTTAGATTGAGCTGAAATGTTCAGAATGTAAAGACTACATGCCAAAAATAATGTATCTGGAAAATTGTGTACCGGCTTACTGTAGCTATGTTATAACACATATTTTTTGAACCAATGGACGGATTGAGCTGAAATATTCAGAATGTAAAGACTACATGCCAAAAATTGTGTATATGGAAAATTGTGTACGGGCTTACTGTAGCTATGTTATAACACATATTTTTTGAACCAATGGCCGGATTGAGCTCAAATTTGAGAAAGAGCATATATGCAAGTAACTTATTCTTTACACAGTGGCTTACTGTAGGTATACTGCAGCTTTCTGGATTTTCTATATCTCACAAACTAATAGTCAAATAAAGCTGAAATTCAATAAATTAGATGTGAATGAGTCAAAAATAACGTACGCAAAATATAGTGCATGGGGTTACTGTAGGTATGCTACAACACGTATCTTTTAATTCGCCAAGTTGGAAATTTGAGAGATTTAACAAATTCGATAGAACAGTGCACCAGAACTACTATAGGCAACATTTAGTAACCCATAGTGTGGAAAAGGTGGTTGTGAAAAAGGTTACAAAGGGTCCACAGTCTCGCACAGATCTCTCCCAACCTAAAGCTAGAGGATCACTTTGTAGACTGCAGATCTTTTGTATGAACATACTGAAAACATGCATAATACTTAATAAGATTATGAGACAATAAAACAGGAAGATACGGGTTTAACGAAAAAAATCAGACATATTTTGTAAGATTTGGAAATTTTTTGTAAAATTTGGAAAATTTTTGTAAAATTTGGAAACCTTTTTTTGTAAAACTTGGAGATTATTTTGTAAAATTTGGAAACTTTTTTATATGGTTAAGTATATGTGTTTTGTAGAATTTGGAAACTTTTTTGTAGAATTTGGAAATTATTTTGTAAAATTTGGAAATTATTTTGTAAAGATTAGAAATTTAAAAAAAAACAAAAGTATTTACAGTTTGACTACTGTGTAAACCCAGGAGTCAAATTTTGATGGGTACATTCGCCATTGGACTAGATATTTGGTCTTATTATTCCTCCTACGCGTATTTAGAATTATATCAACAATCAAAAGCTCACCTTTCTTTACATCACACTTATATAACCATATTTTAACCCCCTTACTACTTTTTTCTCATTGGCCAAGACTATACATGAGACACAATGCCTTGATTTTTCCTTTCCAATATTTCAGCTTTGATGAAACGAATAACGTACAGAAGAGTGAATGTAATCAGCAGTGCAATACAACCCGCTATTTCATTTGTAATAATACCTAAATCACTTCTTTCTTCACATTTCATAATATTTTCTATACAACGACCCTCAATTTTGATGCCTTTAAAGTTTTCATCAATTTTCAAACAATTAGTACAATAAGGCAAAAACTTTATTGATCCTAATTTGGGGTATTTTTCAGTCAGCTCTTTCCAGTCAGAAACCTGGAGATTGCAGCTATCTCTAAGAATAACTGATTCAACACTCTGTGATAAATATCTATAATTATTGATTTTGTCACAAACTGTGTAATTTCCATTGAAAGTACAATTTTCCCCACACACAGTATGTAAGACTGTCGAAAATAATAGAAGAATCATTATTGTTTTATTTTTTCTTTGAACATCAGTATTTATAATTTTCTAAAATGCAGTTCGGTTATAGTTTTTCCAAATTCAAATGAGTACTAGCTGGTCTTGATCCGTTTTTACACTGATATCAATAGTGTTAAAAGATTTCTTCAAAACGGGTATATAATGTGGACTTATATATGAATGATTTATTATATCCAAATATTTTCCCTCAATATTTACAACCTGTAGCAGCTGTGCAAATACATTACTGACTATTTGCGGTTTTACAATTTCACAGTAAATATAAAAATTATGCATTCCACCTAACATGTCTGGAGAATGATCAGCTACTGTAATTTTCTCTGCATCTTCAATATTATAGTCTATATTATTGAACTGACTTTCAGAGAAGCCCAACATGTATAATAAATGTGGACTTAATTTTACACTTTGTATGTATTTTGTATTGACCACCATATGACAATACTTTCTTATTTCACTGTATTGAAATTTCAAATGAGATACATAATCACTTTTTTCATTAGAACCAGCCATTGTAATTGCTTTATTGAGTATTTTCAATAACTCATCAATTGTTTGATATCTACTAGAAGGTATAATCATTTTTGACCGAACTTTGTTCTTCGAATCGAAAAATTGCAAAAAGTTTTGTTCTTTTGCAACATTATGCCAAGTATTTGCATAAATTACTTCTGCTAGACCAACTTCCCACTCGCCTGTTAAATTTATTTGACGAGGCAGTTTAGTCACAAAACTAGATGCTGTATTAAGTGGATCCGAATTGCTTGGTAATATGATATAAAATTGTTTTGCCATTTTTCAATTTTTGATTATTACAATACGTTCTATTATTTATAAATTTTTGAAATTTTCATAAATTTTCGTGTGATACATAGACATTACAATGTTCTTGAATGATATGCCTTTGGCGCGCCATACTAAAAAATATATACACATATGGCCACAGCTAGTCATAAGACATGTTTGAATCTGTACATTATTATATGTATATGTTCTTGAATTATCCTTTATATATTGTTTGAGCTCAGTCGGTTCATAACCATAACTATCAAAGTAATCAAAGTGACCATCAATGTCAAAATACAATGCAACCCAGTGGGAGCCTGGATTGTTGCTAGTATCTAGGTTTACTATTAAAGCAGTGGGATATTTTGTTATTGTTGGAACAAGATCTGGAGGTAAAACTCCAGAAAATCTATTCTTTAAGTAAAACTTCAAAATGTTTAACACTTCTATAGTATTCATCTCTTAAGCGTTTTAATCATAAAAAGTGTTACGATTTTTATCGACTAAGATTAAATTGTCAAATTCAGCATAAACAATCATTTCCACTCCTGTATTGGGTAAATTACCTTCAAATCTTACATAAATACTAGTTGTCCCTTCTCGGACTAAATCCCAATGCCCGCTATCGTCTTTGTCTGGAGTAAGATCGAAAACAAAAAAACAATGACTTGTTCTAAAATCTTCCCTGCTAATAAAATTACTTCTGTTATCTTTTCCAATAATATCGAGTGCTTCATACATATTATTAAAAACTTGTAGATATTTATCATTTTTGAAAAAATATTGAATGGCTGGGTAGGGAATGTTTGCCCACCAGAAGTCACTCTGACATTATTAATACCAAAAGGCTTGAAATTGAAGGGTGATTTAGAGAGTACGCCTCTATAGGCGCTACCCTCAACACATGCAAAAACTATACGTCGAAGAAGTTGTCCTGTGAATAGTGTATAATTATGAGTTTCTCTGGATGGATTTGAAATGTGTAGGTTCGTCATTGATATTCGTTGTATAGGATACTTTGCCATGTACGACAATAAGGTTTGCTCTAGAGCTAAATTTAAGCTATCTAAAACTTCCACTTTGCGTATGAAAAACTTCATTTGTAAGATTATTAGCTCTAAATTAACATCCTCAAAGCATTGTAGAACAAAGTCATTACTGTTTCTATGTAATTCTAGCCTTAGGTCGGTAAAATTCAACAAATATCTGTCCTGGAGAAAAAAATCAATGTGAAGAGGAGCCGAAACTTCCACAATTTCATAATTTTTGAAATATGTCGCTTCCTCTTTAAACCCCTCATTGTCTTTAGTATCAACATTTTTTCCATGTTCGCGAAAATATAAAGCTGACTGTAAATGAGACTTTTTTGCATCAAACCCATAATTTAATTCTGTTTCAAAATATGCCCTATATGCGTATTTATCAGAACTGTCAAAAACTAATTGCCCTCCCAGAAAATACTTTACTTGTCTAAAGAACGTTTTTCCAATCAAATTGATAGGTGCATAGTCGGGTACTGCTGCCGCTGCCGCCACAACTGGTTATTTAATCCTAAAAGTCATATAAATGTAATTTTTATTCAATTGTAAGTAATGTGAATTGGCTGGTATTCGAAACTCATATGGTCCCTCATTTGTGATCGGATGCGTTGGTTGAATTTCATCCCAAAATCCCCGCTTTATAACAACCTGAGTTGGGGGAACTGTAAAAAGATCCAACTTGATTTTAGTTCTCGGAATTGATTTGGCGTCTATTAGAGCCATGTTTTGTCATTAACCTTGTAAATGAATTGTTTGTATTCATATTTATAGACTTTAGCCAACTACCCAAACCCTCGCTAGATTGTTGTTGTAGAGCTTTAGAGGCTTCATTGAAAAGTTGCAATGCTTCTTGTTTTGAATGTTCCTTAGTTGACCGAAAAAGCGGTTTCCCTTGGGCAACATCCGTTGCAATATTTGCCCCTGCAACTAGGGCGTGTTTTTCAACATTTCTCCCTATAGATTTCAAAACTGGAACAGTCATTCTAAACAAAGACCGGAAAAAACTGCCTAAGCCGCCACCTCGGTGGTATGGAGTCCCTCAAAATCCTTCCAGTCCATAGCCTGTTTGGGCGGCCTGCCCACTATAGTACTCTAACCACAGGTTAAAATCGTCCGGATTGAATTTAACATGCATTTTAATAATCCTTCTTATTTTATGATGTATTAATTAATATTTATAGACTTTCATCCCAATTGAAATTTGCATTAGTCCGTGCTGTTGCAAAAGAGTGTCTAAGTTTTTTATTGCCAACGCTTATAAGAGGTATATTGGAACGATCAAGTATGACTGACAACTCTTTTGTACCTGGAAGTCCACTAATTCTTTGGTCTCGAGAAAACTGATGCACCAAATCAACAACATTAGAGCTATAAATCTTTTGTCCATTAATTACTACTTCACCATTGGACTCTATTTCAATATTAGGATTTTTGCGCATATCATTTAGAAATCTTCCTGCAACTTGCAAATGCGTTTTAGGATTATCTGCCAATATTTTGTCATCACTGACTCCCTCGCCTGTATTTTCTACTATAGTCAATTCATAAGGTTGTCGTCTCTTCTCTTGTAATCTACTAAATGTCTGTAAAACTTGATTATATTTGACTAATTTTATTTCACTTGGTATATTTTTGCTCTTGAGAATCTTTTCCATTTCATTGTTAAGTGAATTAAACACTGCGTCTATTGGCTTAGATCGCTCAGTTATATCAGTTGGGACGAGAATCGTTTTTTCAGTATGCTTCATTTTTTCCCAATTGTTGCATCTGCTATCAAACTACCAACTACTGAAAGAATCGGAGAAAGCAAGAAGGGTAAAAACCACCATTTTGAATGATGACGTTTTTCCTTTCTTTTGTTGATGCCTTTTTATTATTACCCAAGTACCTTATTTGCTTTTGATATCATAGTAATTTTCGAATCTCTTGATCGGAAAATGGAATATTACCCTCCAAAAAATTATGTGCACAGTCACAAACACATAAAATTTGATCCTTACTAGCCGTATTTATAATAGCATCCCTCTGAGCTTGCTTAGCTGTGTTTAATAAATGTAAGCAGCCAATGTTGCGTTTGAGATGATTTGGAGCCATTTCTTTTCAATTATCTCTTGCATTATTATTATTTATAGATTTGGGGATATAAACAGTTGGATGGGTACTGAAAATGTCTGTTTTTAGCCTATATAGATCATTAGCATTTTGTGTCAAATCGATCAAAAGGTAACCATGGGGCTGACTAGTTGCATCAATAAAGGCTTCTAAGAAATATTTTGAATTTGAAGGATAAAGCTGGCGTGTTAAAACCTGTGCTTGCAGTTTACCACTTGGATTTTTAAACAGCACTATATAATCTGAATTCACTCCCAAAGTTCGAAGACCATCAAAAATTAATTGTGAACAACATGAATAAGGCTGACAATCCAATGATGACAACCACAAGTGAAGAGCTGAATTAACTGTGGCTTGCCTTTGCTTTCTTGCATGAAATCATTCAACACCACTAACTGTGGTGTTGGACTATATTGCTTAATGCAATTAAAATCTGGAAAACCTTCTACAAATGTGACGTTTTTTACTTTTTGGTAGAGTAGTTGGTTCTCTGTATAACAACACCAAATTTTTGATATTTTAGTATTTATGAGCCTTTCTCGATTTTGAATTGTTTGTTGAATGAAGGATGTCTTCCCGGACTTTGTTGGTCCAGAAATTATACAAGTGAAAGGATGCTCAAAAAGCATTTTTGATGATTGCATTTAGTTTTTGTTATTTGTTTTAATATTTATAAACTGAGTCTATAAATATGAGTAGCGTTCCCAAATATAAGGAATCCTTTCAAAGATGAGAGAAGTGCATGAAATTAAGAAATATCCTTCTAGTGATGAGGAAAGGAAGCCGTATGGCAGGTCGATTAGACCGCCAATAGCTCTTTATAGGGCAAAACTTAGAACGGCCGATGTTTCCTCTCATGATTCAATTATGTTTTTATTGTCAAAGAGCCAGTTCGGAAAAAGATTGTTTCTAAAAAAATTCAGGGCGTACATATTTCACTGTACAAATGTGTTAATGATGTATAGAATATAACCGATCATCTCAGGATGCAGGAAACAGCGTTATAAGGCAATATATAGCCCAAGGTTTAGAGAAAGAAAAGGAAAAATTGAATTATTAAGTATTATTTATGATTAAAAAAATAAAAAACCCAAAAAAATAATAAAATATAAAACCCAAAAAAATCCTGCTCATTCATCTATAAGTATTGTCATTGCATTAATTTAATATAACCAAAATGAATAGAACATTGAAAAATTTGTATTATAATAGCCAGACTTTTTATTCTGGGGCAAATCAATTATACGAAAGAAGCAAAAAAGTGTCGCCTAATTTAAAACTTTTGCAAGTGAAAGCATGGCTGGCTAAGCAGCCCACATATACATTACATAAACCAGCCAAAAAGCATTTCACACACAATAAAGTTCTAGTGAAGTGGTATCGATGAGCAATGGCAGGCTGATCTTGTTGATTTGCAGTCATTGAGCAAATTCAATGGTGGGTATAAATTTTTACTAAATTGTATTGATTTGTTTTCAGAATACGCATGGTCCTTGCCACTCAGAACCAAAACTTCAAAAGCGGTTCTAGAAGCATTCTAGGAAATTTTTAGAACCGGTCGAATGCCATATAAATTGCAGACAGATGCAGGAAAAGAATTTATCAACAGAGAAGTTCAAAATTTTCTAAAAACTCAGGATATCCATATTTTCACAACCAAAAGTGAACTAAAAGCTAGTGTTGTAGAACGTTTTAACCGCACTCTAAAGGAAAAAATGTGGAGATATTTTACAGCCAAAAATACATATAGGTACATTGATGTTTTGGCTGATTTGTTGGAAAATTATAATAATTCGTACCATCAAACTATCGGGACATTTCCGGCAAATGTGGATGAAGAAAATGAGCAGGAAATTCTGAATAAAGTATTTCGAACCATTAGACAACCTATTATATTTAAATTTGATGTTGGAGATAACATACGAATAAGTAAAGTAAAATGCGCATTTGAAAAAGGCTTTTGGCCTAATTGGACAGAAGAGTGGTTCACAATTAAAGAAAAATATGCAAGAACACCGCCTGTTTACACTCTGCAAGATCAAATGGGTGAGACATTGGAGGGTGTCTTTTATGAGCTGGAACTTCAAAAAATCCATGTAAAGAAAGGTGAGCTTTTGATTGTTGATAAAATTCTAAATACACGTAGGAGGAATAATAAGACCGAATAACTGGTCTACTGGCGGGGGTACCCATCAAAATTTGACTCATGGGTTTCCACGGTAGTCAAACTGTAAATACTCTTGTTTTTTTTGAAATTTCCAATCTTTACAAAATAATTTCCAAATTTTACAAAAAAGTTTCCAAATTTTACAAAAAAGTTTCCAATTTTTACAAAAAAGGTTTCAAATTTTACAAAAAAGTTTCCAAATTTTACAAAAAATTTTCCAAATTTTACAAAAAATTTCCAAATTTTACAAAATATGTCTGATTTTTTCGTTAAACCCGTATCTTCATGTTTTATTGTCTCATAATCTTATTAAGTATTATGCACGTTTTCAGTGTGTACATACAAAAGATCTGCAGTCTACAGAGTGATCCTATAGCTTTAGGTTGGGGGAGATTCTGTGCGAGACTGTGGACCCTTTGTAACCTTTTTCACAACCACCTTTTCCACACTATGGGTTACTAAATGTTGCCTATAGTAGTTCTGGTGCACTGTTCTATCGTATTTGTTAAATCTCTCAAATTTCCAGCTCGGCGAATTAGAAGATAGGTGTTGTAGCATACCTACAGTAACCCCATGCACTATAATTTGCAAACGTTATTTTTGACTCATATACATCTAATTTATTGAATTTCAGCTTTATTTAACCGTTAGTTTGTGAGATATAGAAAATCCAGAAAGCTACAGTATACCTACAGTAAGACAATGTGTGAAGAATTTGTGTCTCGCGTATATGCCATTTCGTCAAATTTAAGTTCAATCCGGCCATTGATTCAAAAAATACGTGTTATAACATAGCTACAGTAAGCCGGTGCACGAATTTCCATATACAAATTAATTATTGACATGTAGTCTTTACATTCTGAACATTTCAGCTCAATCCGGCCATTGGTTCATGATTTATAGCGGTTTTATGATATGGTGTAAACTACTCGAGTGTAAAGTGTAAAGTGGTCAAGTAATACCCAGGTTAGAATATTGTATGCATTTAGTATAGTAAGCGGTGTTTATAGTTATCCCCTGAAAAATAAAATTCTGATAGAGTACCCTATTTTTTCATATATCCCCTGCATTAAATAGGTACTCTTGCTGTAGTGTGAAGTATACCTGGTTGACTTGATCCGCAATTTTAAAATAGTCTCCAGTATACCCATAGTTGAGGTTAACTATAGTGTGACGTCATCCCCTAGACCGCAACACAAAACATATCGCCTATGCTTCAACACAGGACTATGCTTTAACACAGCCTATGCTTAAACACTGGCTATACTTTGTGTTGCACACCAGGGGGACAAGGTTAACTACTCAGCCATATTGGAAAAATAATACTTCAAGCCGTAGCTGTCCAACTACTTCACATAATTTAATGATAAAGTACACTTCAAAAAGTGAAAAGAAAGAGCTTTCAAATGATTACTTGTTTGACTGATTTGGAAAAGTAGAAAAAATTACAATATAACTGCCATGATTTTCCTGCAATAAAAAAGTGCTTTTTTATACATTATGATTTATAACTCTCAACTGCTTCAGGACAGTCAGAATTTTATTCTGTAATAAGATATAAAATTGCATGCTCTTTCCAATCAGATATGTTTTTAAGCTTGGTTTTTTGTAGTTTTTTATTTTGGCATTTTAAAAGTTAAAAGTCATTCATCTTACACTGAAAACGACATGTAACTGTGCCGGTTATAAATCTGGACGCCCAAAGTACACTAAAAATGAAGTACGTCACAAGGATTATGCATCACAATCGGACGCTTTTTTATACTCGATACAGAGTTAGATCTAGAGGTGTAAAGTTTAAACTTCAATGTAAACAAGACGTGTTGGCAGTTTCAAATTCCACTTCATTGCAATTCTGTACAATCAATATTGAGTTATTTATACAGGTGTAAAGTACTAGCTCTTTGGCGAAAAAAACTTTATTGCATTTATTCTGTCTACGAAGTTCTCAATTATGAATTTTTAGGTCCAGACTAATGTAAGAAATGAAGGACATGTCAAGAGTTACACATCGCAGTAAGCATCTTTTTCACACTCAATATGAACTCAGTCCTGGAGGTGTGGAGTTTTAAGTCTGGGTGAATAACACGTTTTCGCGTCGTTTTGTCCATGATCTTCTTGCATTATGAATAGGAGTATGATCTCAACTCTAAAGCCTGATTTATTCTTCACGCAACGAGCGAAGCGGTGAGAAATTACCACAACAGCCACCGCAGAAATTTTGCGCAAACCCATTTACACTATGGGCTGTGGCATGGCAGCTGGCAAATTATTTGCCGCTGCAATTCGATTTACACTTCACGCGGCCGCTGCGCCACGGACTGATTTGCAAAAGTCTAGATTTTTTGCCGCTTTCCAATTTTTACTTCTGCCGCACTCGCAAGGAGTCAAAATTGTTCTTCTTAGCTTTTTCAGCTATTTTTTGCCACGCCACAAAAGTCAAAAAGCCCATTGGTCTTACAAACACTACTGAAGTTTTGAGCCGAGTGTCGACATCATATCATTTTGAATTTTAATGAGGTATCGATTTGCGCAATATTCTGTGGCAGTTCGCAGGAAGTATAAACGCATTGCACGAAGCAAAGTGGCGGTGAGGTGCCACCTTGTTGCTGTTTTTTATCCATGCGGCGGAGGCAAGCTCGCCGCGTGAAGTATAAATGCACGACATGGCGTGGCAAGCAGATTTTCCTGCAGAATATTCGCGCAGGGTCGACTAATTTTTGAGCATATTGTGGCCGCAAAACCCCTTTGCGGCGCGTTTGGCGTGAAGTGTAAATCAGGTTTAAGAATGCTTTAGATGCTACACATTCTCCGGATTATTTAATTTTTGCTCAATAGAGTAGTAAGGTACTTTACTCTAAAGATTCGTTTCACTGTTAGAGTAATGCGGAAGGCCAATTTTTAGTAAAATGTTACTTGGAACATCTGGATTTCGAATTAGATTTCAGACTTTCTTTACACCCAGAGGTTGTGTAAAGTTTGCACTGAAAATGAAATTTAGCTACAGAGTATTGCTGAAGATAGTGTTTTCATTAAAATGTTCTCTGACGCATAGCGATTTCATTGTATTATCATTTACGAACTTGACTGCTATTTTCCTTATATCCCTTTTTGTAGACTTTACACTTCATGTTAAGTTCAGGTCCAGGAGGTTGTAGGTTGCACAAGCTAAGTTTCTTTTGAACAGTTCTCTATAAAATCAGAATCCGAATATAACTTTGTGTTTTAGGGACTCAATGGCTGTGAAAGGTCTGATTTTCCAAAACGTTGTAGAGAGTAAATTTTTGGAAACTGTTTTCAAGAATATACGAATTAGGAAAGAAGTCTCGTCTCAAATGTAGATGTTTAATTTATTAGAATTTTTGTTTTCTTTGTTGATAGAAACCATTTGAATTGAGCAAAAAAACGTCTTGAGGAAAGAATCAGGGGACAATGTATTTCGAATAGCCGGTTATTAAAGACATAAAAGGAGGCGACAAAGAAAAAGTCATCTATAGCGTGATAAAAACCATAAGAATCTGCAAAAAAATCAGACATTCTCTGAGCAACACAAAAATCGAAGTGCGTTTTGCGGCTTCTGAAAAACAAGGTGTCCTTTCAAAAGACTTCTTTTTAGATTTATTTTGAGATTTGCATCATGCTGTTTACTAGGCGTGTTGAGATGATGTGAGTAATATTTCCTTCTGCTGCCTGTGTCATTCTACATAAGAGCTATTTAAGTCTTCTGACTATTCTTTGCACTATTGCATTTATTTGCATGACTATATCGCTCATTATTCTTTTTGTAAACGTAGCTTGACGCTACGCTTACGTGCTTACTTACGCCCAAAACTTAAGCTTATGCACTTTCACTGGCGGTAATTGCCCTTTTAGGGGGTCAATCACCAACCGGCGACTCGGGGTAAGTGGCCTGGCCTATCAAGGTAGCCCGGCCCTCTACGCACGCACCTAGTGAAACTCACTTACTAAACCCTTTGAGATTAAGTACATAAATAATGTAAGTTCCCCAAAAACCTAATTGAGGGCTTAAACAAGATTATTATTCAATTTGTTTAGCACCGGATTCCGGTGGCTTGAAAAATATTGAGGGTTCCTAAGTATAGTGTAGCTCAAGGACAGAATTCAACAGCACGGAAATTCAACCAAGCCCAACATTGTTAATTAAATAATTAATTTTTACAATATTTTTGGACAGAAAATTGTGAAGCAATAAAAAATGCGACAACATGAAGATTGCATGCTGCCAACTGTCGTGTTACGCTAATTGGTTATAACAAACAATATATTTAACAGAGGGCGCAGAAACTCGCCAAAGGCATACAAATAATGCCAAATTGGCGCACAAATATTATAAGAAATGCGCACGGGCAAAAAGAATGTGCCTAATGCGTGACAGAAACATGACAAGATTTACCTGCAGCCACGCAGTGGAAAAAACACTAGGGACTATGTGTGGAGGGAGACTACTCGATGCATGGAAAAGAAAAACAATGCACAGCGTGGAAGCTGGCAAAAGGCTTATAAGCTCAATGTAAAAAGAAAAATCTTGAAGTGCGTCCAAAACTGCGCTTGCACGCAGTTTTAAATGATACAAAAAAGAGGCGTATCAACGCGGACAAAGAAACGCGGAATGGATCTATGAGAATAACAATAGGCCTATGTGCAAAGCTTACGGTAAAGAATGTACAAACGGAATAGGCACAAATATGAGACACACACATATAGAATTTTAACACACATATGATATGATAGCACACATACCAATTCAAACTCAAGTCGCATTAAGCCCAAGTGCCCATTTTCCTATCCCGGAATTTTATTGAAAATATGTATGGGAAAGGAAATAAAGATATGATAATTTTTGGAGGGAAGGTGGTCCCGGGCGACACACTATAGCGTTGCGCTTAGCGGTCGCATACGTGTGTATGGAAATTGTGCACAAAATTGTACATCTGGGCAAAACAGTCATGGGAATGTAGGTACAATGTAGTGCAAAACAAATGGAATTTCACATTGAACCAACGTGGCGAAACAGGGTGTAGAGCAATCTCTACACTCCCCCAGATATCGAGAAAAATTTGCACGCAGTGCAAATTTTTACACGCAACAAAGTTTGTGCGCAAACTTTTTGCGCAAACACGGCCACAGCATGGAGTCGGGCGATTATTGATTTGTGTTGGCAGATTGAAGCGGGATGCCGACACATTTTTATGCACGAAACGTATGCATGAAAATGTACAAGATGACGTACGGCTACGTCAAACAATTGAGCAGCGGGAGACAAAAAAACGATGCATTGGTGACGCGTTGACAATGTGGTTTTGCGCAACGTATGGAATGACTGTTTGCCCAGGACCCAGAGAATTTTGAATTAAAAGTAATTTATGATAGGAGGGCAGGTCACTTGGCTTTATTAGTTTTGAGTACAAAAGGATCAAATTATGGACAAATTGAGAACCCATATGGACAAGGACAATAAATGAATCAAAGACAGACAAATGTAGTGAAATAACAAATTTGTTTTTTGGAAAAATCAGAAAAGTATAGATTGTAATAAAAATATACATGGATTTAATGAATAACGGAGATATGTAAAAAAGATTGTAAGAAAAATGTCCTAAAGTGGAGAGAAAAATTGAGTTTGGCTGCAGGAAAATTGACTAGTAATGAAAAAAATTACAGAAAAACGATCAAAACAAATTAAACAAAAAATTAACGCACTGCTGGCGGTCGGTATGTTGTCCTGGCACAGCAAAATCAAAATGATGAGCAAATTCCGTATTTATTTTAATAAACGCCACGGCGTTTAATATTTTCAGAGGTCATTTTGGTGCGGCGTTTATTCAATGGCGGCAATTAATCAAGGGTGGCGATTATTTTTTTCAATTCAAAATGGGTATCTATAAAAAGTTCACCAAATACACAATAATAAACTTTTTAGCCAACACTTAAAAATAGAAAGCGAATTTAGTAGATAGGTAATTTAACAACAGAAAATCAAAAAATTTCAACTTCGAAAACTTCATCTATATATATATATATATATATATATATATATATATATATATATATATATATATATATATATATATATATATATTATATATATATGCATATATATATATATATATATATATATATATATATATATATATATATATATATATATATATATATATATATATATATATATATATATATATATATATATATATATATATATATATATATATATATATATATATATATATCATTTATTCAAGGGCGGCAATAATTATTTTGTTGAGACCTTGGGTGGGGCATTTATTCAAAGCAGCGTTTGTTCAAGGGCGGCTTTTATTCAAATAGATACGGTAGTTCAAAAGCGGCAATCCGGTTGATCGCGAGGCAATGACTGACTGAGAGGTACAACAACCGTCAGTTGTGCACAAAATATTTGGCGTAATGCGCAACGTGGATTGGGCACGGCTGTTTCCTTGCAATGGAATAGGCGAAATATGCGGCGCAGCAATATGCTGCTGAGCAGGATAATGATCCTGCAATTCCGTAACCAAAACGTGTGGCACGGATACAGACATCAGGGCTGCGCGATGTGGCGCAGCAGTATCGCAACAACAATGATTGTCTAAATGCGACGGACGTGGAATACTACGGCCCGAAGCAGATGGTTGGGCCAACGGTTGAGCAAAAGTTTGCAAAGCCGCTCACTCAGCTTTGGCGGCGCAACGTAACTGACGACTACGTTTGACACAATTATAATGACACTGACGAGAACTAAGACGTTTGATAGGTTGCGACAAATTGTGCGGCTGACAAACCTTAGACATAATGGCAAAATTGGTAGTACGGCAAATATAACATGATTGTGGCGTTTCCTCAATAGCCTGCATAGTCCCACGGTCGCATTTCTCTTGTTTCATGCAACAATGACGCAAAGCAATTTGACCTTCAATTGCTAAATTGACGGTGCATTGACACATTTTTAGGGGCGGCTCTTCCGCTCGAGTTGCAGATGTGTCACGGTTGCTTTGTTGATTGCAAATTTCTTCTAACGCGCCTAGGAGAGTTACTTCCAAGGAACCTTGGATTTGTTGACGTGCAGCATAGCGTGGAAAAACAAGTGAACAGCTGATTGGCTGGTCTGTGCGCAATCAAATTAGCTGAATTCGCTTATGCGCTGTGTACAAATCCGTAGTTGTCTCAATAATTTCAGGAAACTCGACAAAACTTCTCTCGGAAACGGATTGAGAACTCTTTCCACAAAAATTGATCTAAGCATTCATCAAAGTTGTTCAACCATGTGCCAAGCGATTTGAGGTTCTCGTTACCAGAATTGGAATCTTAAAAACCGATTGTCGAGAAATTGAAGAAGCATTGGGGTAGACATGAAAGTCGTAGATTGAAAAGACAAAATGAAATGGAAAGTTGACTTGTATTGAATGATATCTCAAAGTTCAAAGTCATTGACTGTAATCCTTGTCAGTTTATACGCTCAGTTGAGAAACGCATATCAGCCCGTATACTGAAGGTTCATAAGCAGAATGGACTATCTGCTGATGTGTATAAAAGTATAAATCCTGTAGGATGCAGTTATGGCAGGCTATATGGCTTGCCTAAGACTCATAAGAGAGATGTTCCTCTAAGACCTATCTTGTCAGCCATCAACACCCCAACTTATAAGTTGGCTAAGTATTTTGTCCCGATCCTACAAGACATAAGTACAAATGAATACACTTTATGTGACACTGGTAGTTTCCTGACAAGACTCAAGGCTTTTACATTCAAAAGCCATCATTTTATGGCTAGTCTTGATGTTCAAAGCTTGTTCACTAATATTCCACTCAATGAGACCATTGACATATGTATTAAGAAACTATTTGATGATCAGAATGTCATGTTAGTAAATAACATGAATCGTCATCAATTCAAACTGCTTCTAGAACTTGCAGTTAAAGAGTGTTACTTTACGTGCAATGGTAAAATCTATCAACAGATAGATGGTGTTGCTATGGGTAATCCGCTTGGTCCAGTTCTTGCCAACATTTTCTTGAGCTATCATGAAACAAAGTGGCTCAGAGACTGTAATATAAAGATCAAACCCAAGTTTTATGTACGTTATGTTGATGACACATTTGTAGTGTTTTCTGACAGAAATCAGCCTACACAGTTCTGTGATTACATGAATCAGCAACATCCTAATATGAAGTTCACATTTGAAACTGAATGTGACAAGAAATTAAATTTCCTCGATGTTCTTGTTGAAAGGAAGTCCGATGATATTGTGACATCATCATATCAGAAACCTACATTTTCTGGCCTTTATGCCAAATTGTCTAGCTTCATTCCTTTTGCCTATAAAGTTGGTTTAATAAGGACACTTGTGAGTCGCATTTATATGATCTGTAACTCATATCAGACTTTTGTCTCTGATATTGACAAGCTGAAGCAGACTCTAGTGCAAAATGAGTATCCCCTTGGCTTGATTGATAAGGTCATATCCGACTTTATGACAAAGGTTTATAATAAAAGTGATGAAATAAAAATTGGGTGTGATAAATTATGCTATTCTCTTGTTTTGCCTTACACTGGTGTGCATGGCTACAATGTACGCAGCAGAATTCTAAAGCTTATATCTACATTTTACCCTCAGATTAGAGTAAGGTTTGTTTACAAACCTGTCATGTGTATAAGCCGGTTTTTCAAGAACAAGGATGCTGTACCTGCTAAGCTACTCTCAAATTTAGTATATAAATATACGTGTTCTAGCTGTATGGCTAGTTACATTGGCAAAACTCGCCGACATTTTGGGAGTAGAATTGCAGAGCATACTGGCATCTCATTTGCTACAGGAAAGCCAATTCAGGGTGATAGCTTATCTGCTATTCACAAACATATCTCAAATAGCAATCATTTAAATACATCAGATTGCTTCAAGGTTATTAGTCGAGCATCCAACTCTTTTGATCTTTTAATCAAGGAGTCATTATACATAGCACGTGATCGTCCTATTCTCAACAATAATGTTTCATCATATCCACTAAATTTGTTTTAATTTGCTTAAATCCCACCTCTTTCATTTTCTTATAGTTTATAATCTTTTATTATTCTCTTCATAATTTAATGATATGTTTTAAACTTTGAGTTTCTCTTTGTTTACAACTCTCGCTTAGCAAGCTCATTTTTTCAAAACTCTTGACTTGTATTCTTCGAAAAATTCCTTCATTGAACTGAAAACATCAGCCATTTGGCGAATTGTAAACGCCAAAGGAGCATGAAAGTTGGGCGGAGTCGATAGATGATGCGGAAAAAATTCTGATGAATTGTGTAGTTAGCTCAATGCTCGACTTGAGGCGGTTCTAGCAACCTTGGGTTGTTAGCTACGAACTCTAAACCAACTTCATAGACCATTGGGCCAGTTGTGACTTAGAATTGAGTTAGACAAAAAGTTGAATCATTGTAGAAAGGACATGGATGTTGTGTGAATTTGCTGAGAAATGGAATTGGCAAAGCTGGTCGAATTTTGATTGACATTCTTAATGCTGGATGTCGACCAGTAAGCACAACTCGAGGCAACGGTTGTTGCCCGTCAGTTTGATATACACTGTTGAACCTTGTGGACAGCTCCTTGTCCTAAAGCGTTGATGAGTTGAGCTCTGAAATCTTCAGTGTATGCACGAGCGGCATATTTGGCTGCCTGGCTCACAAGTGAATCTCGGCTTTGAGCAAATATTTGCGCTTGTTGCTGATTCAGCGACAGTGGCGCACATTCTTGAGTTTCCTCATGATATTCGCCCACAACTTCTAAATCTTTGAAAAATCTTTCATGGACAGCTTGAGCAGATTCATTTTCCAATTTTTGGATATGATCGCTTTTCTCTTTTGTTTTGCCTTCAGGCACAATCAGATATTTGTAACTGCAAGTCAGCTGGTCTTGCATCATCATTTCTCCTTTAGCTGTGATTGCTGGCTGGGATGTTTGCGCCAGTTTGGCTACATCTGCAATTGGACATTAGGAAGCTTTATTGACAACTTCGAAAACTTCCTCATCATAGTCGAGGGCTTCTTCCTCATTTTTGTAGACTTTATTAGGATATTTTGGCTCTGTACCTGGCCATGAGACGGTAGTTGGCACACTTGTGCGCTGATCATTGTTGGTTGACGGAGGTGCAGAGACAAAAGGAGTTTGAGACAAAGATGCAGTCGATTCTTCAACCTTTTCTTTCTTTTTCTGTTCCGCAATATCTCTGCGTTTTATTCTCTTGGCGAGCTCTGCTTTAGATTTAGCAGGCATTGAGCCGGCATGAGCCAATGGGTGACATAAATCACGAACCTGCTGTTGCTGATGGTCATTTATTGCCGAGCCATTTAAGGCTTTGTTGATCAACGCAAAAGTTTGGGCGCTCTCTTGTCCAATAGGGCAAAATGAGACACAATTTCAGCCTCAGTTGTTACAGAACCGATCAATTCTCTGATATCGATGGTGATAGGTGATTTAGACGTATTACAGACGTGAAGTGGAAAAACAGGAACTGATGTGTTGATAATTGCTGGTGCAACAAACAATGATTTGCTTAGCATGAAATCATTATCAGTTCGAAAAGAGCAATTTCAGCATTGAATTGACCACAACAAACAAATCCGGGCGTCACAACTTCATGACGCGGTTGAATGACAATTGAATGGTAACAGTTACGCGAGCACAAACTGGGCTTGCGATTTGCTTATCAGGGTTTATGCGTAAATGTTTTTTGTCATTTGCGGATAGTAATTCGACACAAAAGCCATTGGCAAAAGCACAATCTGTGACTGTGTTGACAAAAAGTAAGGCTTGTTTGCAAAAGTCGAAACCTAGAAGCAAAATTTCTGGTAAATCATCAGACAACAGCCGGAGTAGTTAGTTCTGCGCCTGTGATTTGCATGATATAGGTAAAACGCACAGTTGCTGTCATTTTCCGATTCCGTGATCAACATGCGCTGCTTGCTTTGGTGGCAATTTGAAACCTAAGCGCAGAAAAGCGCTTGTGGTCATCATTGTAACTTGCGATCCTGTGTCAATTAACGCAAGGAGCTTTATTCCGTTAATTTGCGCTATTATTGTAGGCAAATTCGTAGATGCATGGCTAACAATAGTTTTATTAGCTGCATCCTGAGTTTTGGCCTGCAAATTTAGCTTTTCATAGACTGCTAAACGTTTCTGCTAGCGATGATGTTCTTCAAGAAAAGCTTGAGATGCAAAAGCTGTTCCGAATTTTGGAAGTCAGAGACAGACAAAGTTATGACGTTTTTGTTATTATTTGACAATTGGGTTGGCAGCGGTGGGGAAAAGAAACGATGGGAGTGGATGACATCGAGTACATAATTGCCGGAGCGTTAGAACGCTTAGGTTGTTGGGGATATTGTTGATACGCCTTATTTGGCTGGCGATAATTCTGAGAAAGTTCTGTAAAATGATTGTTTGCATACATATTTCTGTCATTGTCATAGTATCGCGCATTACTGTAGGAATTATGGTAGTTCTGGTGATTACCGTAATTTTGCCAAA
Source organism: Mermis nigrescens (assembly GCA_036768485.1). NCBI lineage: Eukaryota > Metazoa > Nematoda > Enoplea > Mermithida > Mermithidae > Mermis > Mermis nigrescens. Next base: position 2,306,365 of record JAVLUZ010000043.1, read on the forward strand.
AATCATTACTCAGATGTCAAAAATCTTGATGGGAGTTGTAAATTTGAGACGTAGATGGATCCTGTGAGTTTTGAAACACACGAGAATTATACGGAGTACGGTAGTTCGAACGCAACGATGATGGGTTGTTTTGAAACGCTGGCCTAGATTGGCTACAGTATCAATTCGCGTACTCACTGGAATTGTGAGCTTCACTGTTGCGATAATTTCGGTTGCCGTTTTGCTGACGCCAAAAACATTCATCTCTGGTGTGGCCCATGTGTTTGCAATACACGCAGCATCATTGCGTTAAAGAAGTAGATGTTTCTGGACGCGATTGACAAAAAGACGTAGATTGATGGGGGTCTCATTCTGACTATACGTTGAACGACAAAAATTATTTTGTGGCAACATGCTACTGGATGCTGCAGCGGCTGTTGCTGGTAAATACGGTGTAGTCTGCTTAGCTGAGGCATACTGTAGGTTCGCGAACTCTATGCAATGCGCAGCATGAAGAATATCTGGAAGTGGCGCTTCAGGCGCTCTTTTGTAAGCTTTTTTTGCAATTTCTGGATTTATCCCTTTTCTGAGCTGATGACGGAGCATTTTGTCAAAAGCTATTGAATCAACATGGATTTCTGGTTGAGCACAAATGAGATCTTTGCATGATGCCAAAAAAGCATTAACAGACTCCGATGGGTGCTGTTTTAGCCCAAGAATTCTATCAAACAACGTATCTGTATTGATAGGATGAAACTCTGCAATTAAAGCTTGTTTCGTGAGTTCATATGATTTGCGAACGTTGTTGGGTAGGGAGCAAAACAATCTAGTCATATTGGTATCGAAAAAGATGGCAACAAATCTCAACACCATCTTTCATCAATTCTATAGCCATTTGCTAATCGCTCAAGTTTGTGAAAAAATCCACGAATATCTTTTTTCATCTTGAAAAAACTTTTTATTGGCTATCATGATCTGAATTTGTTGTAAAAATGGACCTCTGTTCATAGAATCGGCTAGGTAGCAAATACCTGTATTCTCTGAGCTATCAGACGACGCGTCACAGTGGCGTGGCGACACCGTGGACGTCTTGAAGAAGATCTATGATGTCTGGGACTTTCCGGTGGAGAGTCAGTAGCTTGATTCGGATAGTGAACTCTTTGGTTCTGTTGATTATGAGGTGGAATCTGATCCGGTAGGATTGATGCACCTGTATTTGGCACAAAAATTTTATTTTGCAGAATATGCATCGCATGAAGTGGCGGTAGTTCGGCATTTACGGGATTAGCTTGATTCGCGGCTGGCAGAACGGCTGGCAAAACAATCTGTACTCGCAAAGACATTTCAACATTTGCAAAACGAGCTAAATGTTGCTGTTCAGCGTTTACAAGGATGGTGGGACGCAATGGATGCAACACAATTTGCTGATTTGGACGCACTGAAGCTGACAAACGACGGATGGGCGTTGACGTTGCAAGCTGCATGCGCAAATCCGAGTCAGCATTTGCAAAGCGAGCTAAATGCTGATGGTCCGCGTTTGCAGTGACGTTGGGAGCCGGTTGTGGCTCAACAGGCTGCAAATCAGATTTTGCATAGTTCGCATTTTGCAACTGTGCATGCACATGTTCAACAGCTATACATTCGAGACGATTTTCTCAATTCTTGCTTATGTGCAAACATCGCGTTCAAAAGATTTTATGAATTGCGATTTTCAGTTATCCAATTCACCTTTGTGTCGGAAACCAATTGTTGCAGATTAGGAATTGCCGTTTTGTTCAAAATTTGGCAAAGAGTGATATTGTTGTCATTTGCAACTTGGTTGGCTTGCGGAGAGTCAACACTTGTGTCCTGATTCTGGACACTCAACATCTGATTTGGATTCACAACACTGTCTGCTCTTGCACAATTTTGTGCACTGGCGCTATGATCGGAATCTGAGTCACTTGACAAATTTCGAGAGAATTTATGAGTGCTAGCCTGCTTAGGCGACTTATCTGGGGTTTTCTTCCCCATTTTGGTCATTTTTCCTGCTAGTTTCTTGCCTGGCATGACAGACAACAGAGATTAAGATCAGGACAAGAAATTTTTGTTACAACCCTAATCTCGACCAAGAAAAATATGCACATGAACACAATAGAGTCAAAAATGCACACGAACAGTGAAATATCAAGAATGCACACGAACACAATATGGTTACACAAAGTGGAATATTCTTGAAATTTTTGGCAGAAAAATGAACGATGTTAGCTCGGCCGGTTGTTGTGAAGGAACTCCAATGTAAACGAGCTTGACGCTACGCTTATGTGCTTACTTATGCCCAAAACTTAAGCTTACGCGCTTGCACTGGCGGTAATCTCCCTTTTTAGAGGGTTGATCATCAACTGGCGACTCGGGGTAAGTGGCCCGGCCTATCAAGGTATCCCGGCCCTCTACACACACACCTAGTGAAACTTACTTACTTAACCCCTTTGAGATTAAGTACCTGAATATTGTAAGTTCCCCAAAACCTAACTGAGGGCCCAAATGAGATTATTATTTAATTTGTTTTGGGACCAAATTCCGGTGCTTGAAAAATATTGAGGGTTCCTAAGTATAGTGTAGCACAAGGACAGAATTCAACAGCATGGAAATTCAACCCAGCTTAACATTGTTAATTAAATAATTAATTTTTACATTATTTTCGGACAGAAAATTGTGAAGCATTAAAAAATGCGACTACATGAAGATTGCATGCTGCCGACTGTCGTGTTACGCTAATAGGTTATAACAAACAATATATTTAACAAAGGGGAAAGAGCCCCGCCAAAGGCATACAAATAATGCCAAATTGGCGCACAAATATTATAAGAAATGCGCACAGGCAAAAAGAATGTGCCCAATGCGCAATGGAAACACAACAAGATTTCCCTGCAGCCATGCAGGGGAAAAAACACTAGGGACTACCTGTGGAGACTACTCGACGCTCGGAAAAGAAAAACAACGCACAGTGTGGAAGCTGGCAAAAGGCTTAGAAGCTCAATGTAAAAAGAAAAATCTTAAAGTGCGTCCAAAACTGTGCTCGCATGCAGTTTTAAACGATACGAAAAAAGAGGTGTATCAATGCAGACAAAGAAACGCGGAATGGATCTACGAGAATAACAATAGGCCTATGGGCAAAGCTTACAGTAAAGAATATACAAACGGAATAGGCACAAATATGAGACACACACATATAGAGTTTTAACACATGTATGATATGATAGCACACATACCAATTCGTACTCAGTTGCATTAAGCCCGAGCGCCCATTTTCCTATCCCGGATTTTTATTGAAAATATGTATGGGAAAGGAATTGAAGATATGATAACTTTTGGAGGGAAGGTGGTCCCGGGCGACACACTATAGCATTGCGCTTAGCGGTCGCGTATGTGTGTATGGAAATTGAGCACAAAATTGTACATCTGGGCAAAACAGTCATGGGAATGTAGGTACAACGTAGCACAAAACAAATGAAATTTCGCGTTGAACCAATGCGGCGAAACAGGGTGTAGAGCGATCTTTTTGCTGTATCCTAAATTCTTTGATGCTAAGTACATGTTGGCGAAGAAGAGGGTAGAAGGCACACCTGGGCGTGGGAGTTCGGGTGTGTGCATCCCCCTTGAAATACCATAATACCCACTTTGGACTTTATTTTCAAAATTTTTTTCCATGATTTTTCGATTCCAATGGATAGTGCTCGATTAGAAAAGTTGTAGAATGGTGTTTTTCGCCATACCATCATTTTCAGAGCCATTTTATGACCTTTAAAAAAATCCTGCACCCTCCCTAGAATTTTGTTGCCGCCCACCCATGGTAGGAGGGGGTTGCACTGCAATTCTAAGAACTCGAAGCCCCTTCAAGCAAATTATTTTAGACGCCCCAGAATTCTATTTTTAGTAACATGATTATCGGTTTCAGTCAAACATACCCTCCGAATTTTTTAGCTGCCCATGTATGGTGCTAATCTGTTTGCGCATTTCCAGTGCCTTGCTGCACTTCTAAATTATTGCACTTGCGGTTGTTCGGACTTGCCTTCGCTTGAGATTAGTGAGGAAAATGATTTGTCATTTTCTTTTAATTCGCATTGGCGAATTAATTTTTGTTATTTGTTTCTGAAGCAATATACTTCGATTATCGTGTTGCTTAGAGAAAATTTTACTTTTTGCAAAATTCTATGATTCTTAGCGTGCATTTAGTAGTCCGATTACTTTAATGTCTGTTTGTTCTGTTCCATTGGAGCATTTTCCTTTGCTAGTGCGATTTATCGTTCTGGCAAAAGGCACAGTATAAGAAGTTTTTGAGACAACTATATATGTCCGTCCCGTCTTTCGCAGGATTTTCATGTCGTCTGTGCGAAGCCAATTGAATATATGGCACATTGTAAGGTTTCGCTGTCAAATAATGTTACATTCTATGAAAGCGAACCTAGGATTTGGAAACTTAAGTGGGTTGATAATAGTTTTTTAGTTACAGTAAGTGTAAATAAATTCTACAATTCTACTTAGATTGAAAGTCAGGCATGTAATATGGCACTCCCATGAGAATTTTCACAAGAATAATGAATGTAAGATTTTTCACAGTAGATAAGTAGTAGTAGGTACCTTACATGGGAGTAGGGGATTTGGGGTATGCACCATAGGTAGGTGGGCCCAAAATTCTGGGTAAAGGGTGCAAAATTTTTCATAGGTCAAAAAATGGCCTTAAAACTGGAGGTAAGGCGGAAAAACACCATTTTTCCACGTTTCTCATCGAGCACTTTCTGAGAGGCATTTTGGTTACTGTGGAAAGGGGCTATTTTGTTTCTGGGAAGGTATTTTGAAATCTTTTCTAGAATTTCCCCCCACCAATTTTCGTAACTTTTTTCGACATAAATCGTTTGGAATCGGTCGGATTCGAACGCGGGAGCTTCAGTTCTATAGTCGGGTGCTTTTACCAACTCACCATCCGGTCGAAAACACAAATTATGCGAATTCCTTTATATGTGGTCTTTCAAGGTAGGTACCTATGTATTATTTTCAGATGTAACTAAGTATTTATTAAGTGCTTCATAAATCAGCAAAGTAAATCAAGGTGCCGGCATAAATAACACTATCCTTCAAAATTTTATCGAATCTGCATTCACCGGTTTTCACCGTTGCCGCCACATAAATTCGCAAAGGTAACTGTCAACCATAGATCTATGAGTACCCCATTATTTTTTGTTGCGATTTTTCGCCTTACCCCACAATGATTCAACAGTTTGCGTGTGAGCCGATGTTAATGGATCAACGAAATTTAAAGAATGATTTACAGTAAAATGTGCAAAGCCAAAGTTGTGCTGAGCCAAAAAAAATAATTTAAAAAAAATTGAAAAAAATAAAGTTTCAAAATCAACTTCTAAATAAGTGTGTACACATATAGCTAATAATGAAATTTTTAAAAGTTAGTAGTCATTGGGAAAAACGGTGGGGGGATATTCTAGAAAAGGTCCGTATTTTACTCAGGGGGGACAGGGATGTTTGCCTTTCCCCAAACCCCCCCCCACGCCCAGGTGTGGTATCCAACCCCAAAACTCAATTTTTGAAATTTCTTTAAAATTTTTTCGCAATGTTTTGTGGACAATGGATATTGCTCGATGAAAAACGTTGAAAAATAGTGTTTTTTCGCTATACCACCACACTATTTTTGTCCTTTGAAAACTTTTGCACCCCTTTCCCCGAATTTCGATGCTGCCCATGTATGGTAGGTATCCAATTTGAAATCAAACCTTTTGCGCAAGATGTGCCCACTGGTAGCAAGCTGAATCCTCGGGTGGCCATTCGCCACCCAAAATTTAAGGTGTATAAATGGACAGGCATACACAGATTCGCTATATCGATAAGTAGATGGGTAGGTATGTACATATTTTTGAAAACAATGAGAATTAAGGGTTTTAATAAAAATCACTGGGAGAACAGCCGGCCATTAAGTTCAATTAGTTTTAGTGTGCTTTTTATTTTCGATTGATTATCCGCTTTTAACAATATAAAAGATCTCGTGAGTGAAAAAGATTTGGCTAGCCTCTAGACTCAAATGGGCTTCATGGTCGAGCTTTCAACCACACCTGGGCGTGGGCTTTGTGGGTGCGAGTACCCCTACCCCTGCCCCGAAAAAATTGAACCCCGCACATTACTGACCCCCTCCAGAATTCTATTTTAGTGACACTTGTGGCGATTTCCCTACCCTCTCTCTGCCCACGAATGCTTAGTGTTTTATAAGATATCTTAATCTATATCTATTTAACAAGATATTGATAAAGATAAAGATATCTTTATCTTTATCTAGACGATTTCTTTATTTTATCTTGATCTTTATCTTTTGGAAAAATAATAGGCCATCTTCATCTTTATCTTTTTGATGGGAATTTATCTCGCTAAAAAGATAAAGTATGCACCTAAGTTAGCACCTAATCTAAAATGCAGGTTTGACGTGATATACATTTACACGCATTCAAGTTTTACTCTAATACAATCAAATAAAGGAAAACGATTGTTCAAACCCTACAGCGTGCGGCCCAGACTAATGCCTGTATATCGGCCTAAGTAACCGGGAGTGATACCGTCTAAGCGGGAGTACTAGCACCCACGTTAGTCTAAGTCTAAGCCTAGAAAAAATGGAGAAATTTGAAAAAAGTCAATAACTGTTACGACTATACTTTGCACAGGCGCAAAGAGCAGGGTTTTGATGCTTGTGAAAAGAAAGACGTGACTTGCTGTCAGCCAGCATTAGTAGTACCATAAGTACCCACACCCGGGCCGATCTTTTTAGTGTTGACAGTCAGTCTGGGGGGGTAGAAAAATGAGCTTTTTTGTGCCAATTGACGTCTAAAGTAGGTATGTAGATTGTGCATAAAACAGTTGCATTCATAGAATAAGGACTACGCAAATTGAGACCATTTTTAACGATTTAATTAAGTAATTAATGAATACTTGATCGAATAAGTTAATGAAAAAATCTAATAATATTATTATAATATATTGATATAATCTTACTGGCTGTATGGAGTATAAGTGGTAAAAATTGTAGCAAAAAAGCGAGCAGACAAGAGAACCCCATTCTGGTGGTCTGGTGTATTCTCATGGGTCAGTCAGATACCGTGGGTAAATATTCAAACCTTCATTTATGTGTGCTTAATGCCTATCACCTCTATAACCTCAGGTGTTAAATTTAGGGCATTCAGTTGGCTGCTTTGCATCAACCACTCTCGTTTATTGCACTTCACAAACATCATTTTCCTAGGTCCAGGCGACCATATTTACACTTTATATTTATCTTTATCTTTTTGGTTCCTTTATCTTGCAAATTATCTTTATCTTTGTCTATCTTAATTTTTTATCTTTATATTTATCTTCTAGATTTTTAAATTTCAACTTTATTTTTATCTTTTATCTTGACAAAAATCCTGATCTTTTACAACACTACTTACAACTACTACTGCACCGTCTGAGTGCCCTTTCATAGGTAGACTAAAAAACTGGCGTTTGGAATGGGCTATTAAGCTTCGTCAATCGATCTATGACTAACTTCTAAACCTGTTTTATTCAAGATACATGTGTAGGTAGATTGAATCACAAGCAAGCTACACAATTGCTGTCTTAAAATGTTGGATCTAGTATACAATTTACACCCCAGCGCTTTTAGCCGATCCATATAAGCTACAGTAACCAAACTTTACAAGGAGATAGCTATAAGCCTATTGTACTAATCTGGCAAAATTGATTAACTTACGGTGTAAACTTGCTGCTTTAAACTCACGGTTTAAAATGTACTAACGGCATCTAAAAATTGTAAACGATTCGGTGGGTTTCAAACAAAGCAGTTTTTTGTAACTCAATCAACATCCTACATTAAAAAAATTAAGTTTAAAGTAAGTTTAAAGTGAAAATTGGTCAATTTTGTTAAATTAGTACAATAGGTTTATAGCTATCTTCTTGTAAAGTTTGGTTACTGTAGCTTATACGGATCGGCTAAAAAACGCTGGGGGGAGGGGGTAAATTATATACTAGATCCAAAATGTCTACCCAATAAACAGGCAATTCATAATCAATTTAGTACTAACGCAGGAAACGTTTAAGTTGCATAAAACCGTAGCATAATGTAATGAGACTATGTTCTGACAAAAAACAATTATGACTTCGGCAAAAGAATAGAATTGAAAAATTGACACATTATAATTAGAACGGATACTTTGGCTGCATATTTTTAAACCAAGGTAGATCAAATTGTATGATTTGTCTTACCTAGGTGGATGGTCGACTCACACCGCACTTCTCGTTCTGTGCAAGATTTTGGGAATTTATAATACGCACAATTGTTTAGAAATTACGCAATTATGAAAATAAAGCTTTCAAAAGTGTTACTTCCAACAGGATTGCACCACCAACACATTTGCAAATTTTCTGAAATAGGAATTTATATCACTTTTGAAAGGGTCAGGTAACGCAAAAGAAGCTGCAAATGACTTTTAGAAAGTAATAAGAACATAAAGCAATGTATTCAAAAAGAAAATAGTACATTTTTTTACTTAGATAACAAGTGAGAGCAAAGCAACGAAGGATTTATTAAGCTGATTGGCGATAACTGCGGCTTAACTATATTTTCTTGTATCCATTATACATGTGACCATTCATATCATTTATTTCTCAACCGAGTTCAGAATAAATTGAATCAACAAGGTCGGCCATGAAATAAGTGCAACAAATTACGAAAGAGCGGCTTCAGTTTTTGAATGGACAAGTTTTCGATCAAACCCGTCAAATACTTTATCTGCTCGTCTTCGAATTTATAATATTTCTCTTTCAGACCCAAACGCTCATAAATCGTTTTCACTTCCATCACCTTGTCCGCCTTGTTGTAACATTCCTGTAAACTCATGAACCATAATTTGCATACCCTAAGAAATAAATACAAAGCATGGCAAAGCCTTCAAAGTTATGATACTACAAGACACAATAGAAACCATGAAGAAAAGTGAAAAATTTTATTAATTAAATAAAAAAATTTTTGGCAATTATGGCGAAACTAAAGAACTAAAAGTTCGAAGAAACATCATGGAACTCAAAAAGAAATTAGTTTTAGCATGTTGAAAAGCTGTTATAGGACAAAAAGTTTGTAATTGCAATTAATAGCACGGATCTGAAATTAATAAGGTTGCACATTTATGAAAGAAGGGTATTGTCTTTGCAAAGCACTTTTTTACAAACCTATATCTACCCATATCTTAAAAGGGTCAAATAATGAAATCATAGTAACTAATTACCATGTGTAACAAGACAAGGACGCGAAGGTTTAGGGCTACGCACTAAGTCAAAAGGTAAAAAAGCTAATGAAATTAATGTGTAGGCGAAAAAAACAAATTCTTTAGCATTCTTCCTCAAGCTTTATGTATCTACTCGCATGAAAAGACGGCGAAAAAAAGGATAAGAATTCAGAAAAATGCAATTAAGGGTCTCCCAGAACTTAAGACCACACCTGGGCGTGGAGGGTATGCACCCCTCAGAAACCAGAATACCCCCCACAGAAATCAAAAAACCCCCCACCCCAGAATTCAATTTTTGAAAATTTTTTCTCTCGTTTTTTTGCAATTTTTTGATGCTAATGGATAGTGCTTGATGAGAAACGTCGAAAAATGGTGTTTTATTCGCCATACCACCATTTTTAAGGCCATTTTTTGACCTTCAAAAAATCTTGCACCCACCCCTCAGAATTTTCTTGCTGCCCACGTGTGCTTAAGACTGTGTTTCTTTTTAATTATGGAATGTCAAGCATCCAACGATTATTTCCAGTTTTTGAAGGAACCAAAGAACACTTACATGGTGCTTTCAATTTTAAATATTCAGGGATTAATTTGAATGATTAAATTAGAAAATTTATTATTAATAAATTAGAACAATAGTTTAATAATTTCATATTTCATTTTTATTAAGAAGTCTTTGAACTTCCTGATTAATCTTTTTAAAATTCTTCTGTCTATAAGCACTGTTCATATTAAATGATTTAACTTATCTCAAACCGCTAATTTAAAATATTTTGATTACAATTCATTCAAATTTTCGATTTTAAATTACAATCATTTAATAATTTGGCCAATTTTCGGAAATCCAGTATCTTCTATCAAAATCACTGCAATAATTTGATATAGAATATAATAAGCCGCTGGAATGTAGAAAGGAGAAGTGATTTCCAGCATGAATAGATGATTTTTGACAGCAGTAAACTTAGACTACAGATTAAAAGACCTCTGTTCAAAGATAACTGCACATCTAGCGCACTTTACTTTTTTATAGTGATTGGAAAGACTTATTTACTAGTTGTTTTAAATATCCGTAATTAATACAAGATCCGCCATGATAACGAGAGAATGATCAGTCTTAAAGAATGAATAATTTCGAGTGATTTGTAAAGTTATTCGGATTGTACTAGATACATGACCAAACATAAATACATCTAAATTCTTGGGTCTGCGGAACGTATAATAAATTTGGGAGGGGGTAATATAATCATTTCCCGGACGTCAATATATGCACACGAGTTTCTGTTGTTCACAAAGCGGTTTTACTCTTGCCTTCAATTTCTCGAATGAGCTGCAGTCGTGATGCAATGCTTTTAGAGCCTGAACTATCAACCACGTGCACTTGCCTTGTTCGATGTCTGTGCCTATTTTTCCAGTAATATTTGGGTCACCGAAGCAATCCAAAAAATCGTTCTGAACAAACACTACCGGAGATTAGAAAATGACGAATAATGGAAAAACTGAAGTTAAAATAAATCACAAAAGAAGACGAGTATAAAATTAGCATTTGCAATAAATTGTCAGCAATTATAAAAATATATTTTTTTATTTTACGAAATTTAAAAGAAAAAGTGTAAGAATGAAACAGCAAGTAGCATTTCTCTGATAGAACAAAAATTGATATTATACATTACCATGCATTACTCTGTAAATTTAATGTTTTTAAAGTTTTCTACGTTTTCGTATTGACCTTATTTCTTATCTTGTTAAGTATTGCGGAAAACTTTGTGTTTTGTGCCATAATGAGTCAGCCATAGCCAGTAACGGATCCAGGATATTCTGACAGGGGGAGGAGCGGAACCCAAAATTTTCTATTATGCTTAAAGTGTCCAGTTTTGCCATCTTTTGATGAATCATTTTTGACCTGTAAAAAGTTGAAAATTTTCAATCTTTACTGCAAATAACGAACGAAGTTAGTACAAAACTCGTAAAGAAACACTGAGGAAATACGCGAGAAATTATTTCAAGAAGTGGGAAATCCTTCTTACATGCATAGATAACTCTTCTGGCGTAAAAAATAAATTTTTTAGAGCGTCAAGAAAGTTAGTAAATCTCATCAATGAGTACTACTTTTGAAAAACTGTGGCTAAAATTATTAAAAAAACGCGTCATTTTCTATTGTGCTTAAATATTTTATGACGGAAGGGGGATGGCCGCTCACCCGTCCTTCCCTTAATCCGCGCATGGCCATCGCACAGAGTAGCTTGAATCAAATTTTTTGGCAGCCCCGTAAAAAATATGAAGGTAGGTTCCAAAATTTGAATTTCAGTGAATCTAAAACCTCAGACATTCGATTCACTAATCTTAATAAGATTTGAAGCTTGTTTTAAAAGTTCAGATTTCTGCTTCAGAACACGATTTTACACGGAAACAGAAAGTGCAAAATAAGTTAAAAGACAGAAGTAAAAACGTGTAAACTTAATATATCAGAACGGAATAATAAAACTCGCTTAGAAACTTGTATGTTTACACAGATATTTTTCACACGTTCTCTCCTTCCTGATGCTATTGAGCCAACCGGCAAACACGAATATTTCGTGTTTTCAATAGGAACACGCGGTAAACTATTTTTGAAATTAAATCATAAGAGAATACCCTATCTTGTTTACCTGAACCTGAAAATCGTATCCCATCGCATAGCACAATGCTCGCAATTCTGTGTCATATTCTCGAGTATTTAGCGACTGGACAAAACAAACAAAAACAAAGTTCAAAAGACTTACAGGATACCAGAAGGAAATCTAAATCAAATTTTCGAAAAATATAATTATTTGCAATTTTTTATGTGATAAGTAAGGCTAGACATCGAATAACGTCGAAAGTAGTATTTATTTTTCTCACCATCAATTTCAGCACTATTTTAACTTTTTATTGGAACGCCTGATGCCAGCCACATTTGTCCTTATTTCATCATATTGGGGCTAAAAAATCAGGACAATTTACTTTCAACTGAGATGACCCACGAAATTCGGATATACGATAGTCTTCTCCAAAATCCCTTGAATAATTATCAATTTTTAGCATTTATGCGAGTAGGCAAACAAGTAATTTTTATGCATCGTGCAGTAAAACGATTTTAGCTAGTAAAACATCACATCAGTCGCTGCGTATATCAAATATGGTTGTAAATATTTATAAACATCAATCAAATGATATTTATCCAAAAAAGTAATCTATGAATCAGGATTTTATGAGAGTGACAAAAGTTAGCACAAGATTTCTCAATCATTCACAATAGCAAAGAAAAATGCTCTGATGGATGAGAATCTGCTAAAAAATTAAACTGAACGATGCGGAAAAATTTTCAGCATATTTTGTTGCCTGCAGACGGAATTTGCATTCCGCACTACAAATAAAGACATTCATATGTTACTCATTGAAACAAAACGATCATTCGAATTTTTAAGAACATAATTCCATTGAATCAGCATAAAACATGCATTTTCACTATAGGTGGGTGGCTCAAACTTCTGGGGGAAGAGAGCTAAATTTTTTAAAAGGTCAAAAAATGGCCTTTAAAATGGTGTTATAGCGAAAAAACACCATTTTTCAACGTTTCTCATCGAGCACTATCCATTGGCATCAAAAAATTGCGAAGAAAGATTTTCATAAATTGAATTCTGGGGTTATTTTGGTTTCTGGGGAGACCCCCACGTCCAGGTATGATTATCACACTAGCAATGTATGCAAAAATGAAGAGCCATAATTAATAATACAGTGCAATTGTCAGAATTAATGAGACAAGTCATTCATGAATGAGCAACTATTGCTTATACAAAGTGGACTAAAAAAAGGCTATACGCCTATATTGTGTCGGAAATTTGGCCAATCTAGAAATAAAATAAAATTAAATATGAAAATGAAATTCAAGCATTTGACAGACAGTAATATGCTTGTTTTAACTGCAAAAAAATCTGGCCATTTGTCAGTATGGCGATAGATTTACACCTTATTTTGATACATTTTAAACCCTATAATTTCTTCATTGTGTGTCATTACTGAGTGCTTGGTATCTAAAAAAGATTGGGTACGGCTTTACTTCCTATTCAATGCAAAAATTGTTAAATACATCAAAAGGGGAAGCCAATAGATTACAAAACCGAAAAAGCTTTTGGAGTTTAAACAAAATCGAAGTAGATTGTGAACAAAGGCTGTAGGACTTAAACCGCTGACAGATAGAATTTAATATCTTATGGCGGGTTTCATTTAGGTGTCGCTTTGTTGCCCGCTTTGTATATTGCCAGAAAATCTGGATATTGACATAGAAGTAAATAGGTTATTCACAAAGATCAGAGCAGCTTACTAATCCGAAAAAATGTTTTTTGGAACCACCTATTTCTGAATGCAACATAATATCTATAGCTTTCTACTGCTGATTGGCATACATCTGATTTTTTGGCAGATTCTTATGATTTTGACATACTTTGGTGAATTATTTCTAGTTCTTATGCTTTTGCCTACAGTGCATTTATGAATTTTTTCATTTCCATATGGAACAAAAGTTTTGCACATACAAACGTACTACGGCTCAGAGGCTACAAATTGGCTTATGTTGAATTTTTTTCACTATATAGGGAGTTAGTTTCAGATTTTTAAAGTTTAGAATGTGTTGGATGGTAGTAAATACCTTTTTACATGTTTTTTGTTCGCCATGTTCTCCATTTAGAAGTCAGGATAGGCCGAATAGCATAAAAATAAATTAGATACTCAATATTCAGCTTTTTTTAGCAGTTTCAAACGTGTTTTTGTCTTCTTTTTCCGACCAACTTCTCCGGTCCAGACTCTAGACATAATCTCAAGTCTAAAAATGTAGTACAAAGCAAACGCAATACGCCAGTTGGGCATCTTTATTTGCATTCAACCGTGCTGTAAATATCAGAGTAAGATTAGAATTACGAAGCCTACTAAAATTTTCTTTACACTCTGTGTTTGTGTAAAGTATACACTATTAGTTGACTTTACTTCAAGAACCTTGCGGGAGCTTAATTTTTATAAAATGTTCTACATAACGTCAGAATTACGAATCTGATTGCTACTTTTATCGACGCCCTGTAATTGTGTGAAGTTTGCACTATTCAAATATTGTCAATGTGCACTTAACACTACAAATTTATTTTACTTCCAGAGCGTTGCAAAACGTTAAATTTTCCCAGAATATGTTCTGTGAGGTTCAAGATTAGGAATATGACTGTATGTTTTCTTTACACACGGTAGTCATGTAGAATTTACCCAAAAATTAAAATTTAGCTTGAGTGCATTGCAGAAGCATAATTTTTTCAAAATGTTCCATGTAAGGTCAGGATTACGAATCTGAGCGTAAAAGCTCTCTACGCCCAATATTTACGTAAAGTTTATGCTTAATACCTTTGATTTCTTTAAATAAAATAAGCTTGTCTTGTTTAAACCAGATAATGGTGCAGAACAGTATTGTTTTACTCATTCTTGGACTGCTGTCATTATTGTGGCAAACTATTGTATGTGTTTACTGACTGATTTATTCAAACCAAGCTAATTAAAAATATGATTACTAGCAGTGGGAAATGCTCCGATGGAACTAAAAAAGACGAATATACTTGGGATTGTGGATTATTAATGATGTAAAAGGAGGGTACTAGGAAAAGGCTACCTATGTATACGTCTAAAGTCACAAAATCTATTAAAAATCAGACTTTCTCTGAGCAAAACAAAGAATCGAAGTATATTCTGCAGCCTCTCAAAAAGTGAAACCTTCTTTAAATGATTTTTAATGCTTCATACAAGAGTGTATAAACATCATCTAAAATGTTTCCTTTTTAAAATTGCTTAATAGTTGCAATGATGACTTGCTTGGTATCGGCAAAAAAGAAAAGTAACTGCAATTATATGTAGTGGTATTTTTTTGTTATTATAAGCATTACAGCAAGAAAACCTGGTGTTAATTGATTAGTGCACACAATCGTTGCGGACATGTAAGTGACTGCTCTGAAGGAACAATTTCTTTGATTGTCTTTAATGCATCGCTCCTTCCTCTTTAATTGAATTGGCTTGCGAAGTCGCTCCTGGTTTACTCCATCTAATTTCAAATGCATTAGCTAGCTTTCTGCATTTTAAATTGCTTTTTGATTGAGGGTCCGTATATAAGGGGCGGGGGCTGCCCTTTTCCCCCGAAATGAAGAAAAATGTTTGTTTCTCCCGAGGGTCAACCATAGGGAAAAAATAAAAAATTGAAGAAGTTTGTCTCGAAGCACCGCCAAAAGAGGTTTTAGCGTACTTTTGAGCTAGTAAATTGAAAATATTCGGGCGCATCGCGCCAAACTTATTGTTTATGTATAGTTTTGTCCTCTGAATCGCTAAAAATCGCTCAAATTTGAGTTAGACATAGAGAGCATGTCAATTTCTTCCGGCGCTGTGCGCTAGAGTCATTGTTTTGCTATAGTTTTGCTTTCTAGCCCTCTCAAAACCGCTCAAATTTTAAGTTGATATGCAGAATATGTGAATTTTTTGGCGCCTGGCACCGAATTATTCATTATCCGTATTGTTTTTCTCTGTAAAGCACAATGATTGAGTGAAAAGTTTTTAATCTTCGTGTTGAAATTTTTCTTCACCATTGCATAGAGCTCGCCGAGAGAGACTGCTCAAAACTGCCTTTATTTTCACCTATCTCCTAATGTTTATCGATATATCTGGCCTCAAAAATTTCTGCCCCCCCCTCAAAACATAACCTGCACCTATATTGCCAAAATATTCAACCGCTCGTGAAAATTTTATTCATATTCAAAATTTTGCAGTGCCAAAAACGCAAAGAAATTTTTTGAAAGTATTCCTGAGTCTCACCTCTAGCATTTTTAGTGCCCTGTTGCACTACTACACCATTGCTACACTGGTGATTTAAATTGATATCCACTTAAGGTAAGGGAAACAAATTATCATTCTTTTATATCAGAATGATGAGTTTTTGAGAAAAAATTAACTAATATGCTTTGTTTCCTCAACTGTAGGACGCAGAATATCCTTCAGGCTTTGTGTTGCTTGGCAAAAATCAGATTTTTTACAAAATTTTTATGTTTTTTCATCTTATAATTTTTTTGCACACGTTGGTGACTTTTTCTTTGTCCCCTTCTTATATACGATTTTAGACATATTTGTTTTTTGTTCCATACGAACATTTTTATTGCCTGAACAGAAATCTCTATGTTACCATGCGAACAGCAACCAAAACAGGCAGAATGAATGCGCAATAGCTGGTTTTGCAACGACATATTTCAAAAAAATTCTCTTCGGTGCAGTTTTCTATGCGGAAACGCTGTGAGTCCATTTGCACTCCGTATGATGTCATTATCTTAACCTGAACGCAAATAATGCATGACAGCATGCTTAAATCGGTACGTGCGTCTCACGTGAAGGGTACAAAATTTCTTCACTAATCAAAAAGTGTCTGGGCGTTTATTGCAGGACGCAAAAAATACTAATTTTCGACCCAACGCTCACAGCTCTACAAATTATCATAACTAAAACCCAAAAAACGAAAACGTTTTTCAGAAAATCATTCCATAATCTGTTGAATTATGAGTGCTACCCGGATGATGGGGTCCTGTCAGACCCAAAGAACTCACATTAGTGTACAATTGAGAAACTGTTATTATCTATTCAGACAAAACTTCTGATCAAAAGTGGCAATAGCATAACGTGCAGCTGCCTGGTTCTGGGGTCTGATGGGGCGGAACTGCCAAAAAATTTATTCTGTGGATTAATTCCTTTCAAGTGGATGATCTACTGGATTTTTCAGGAGGGTACAGACCCCCACGCCTATGTCTGATTACGAGGCATGTATTTTCATTCTTCTGCTTATTTCAAAAACACAAGAACCCAGGCATCTTTTTCACACAAATGCAGTCATATACAGTTACTCTTTGGTTTCTTGCATCGGCTATATCAGAAAAAATTAAATAGGCATCTTTTTCATACAAATTCATTCTAATAAAGTCATCGATTGCTTTTTTTGCACCAGCTGTACCAAAAACAAGTTAGATAATAAAGCAAACACCGACTAGCAAAGAAAATGGATAAATGGGACCGAAAGGACATAGGTACATGGGTACACGCATTATTGAAATAATAGAAGTCACCTATGCGTGCAAAAATCTTCAGAACCTGAGACAAAGTTACAATTTTAAACAAAGCAAAAAACGAAGCGCATCCTGCAGCATGCTAAACTTGACAGTTTATTCTTGAAAATAAACGATGATTTTAAATTAAAAAAATACTGATTTTATTCACTAATCAATGGTGTAATTAAATTGGGATTAAGGCCTCAGCCCTGACATTAAATTGCAACAAATGACAAATAGGGCTTAAACTATCTAGCCTTTAAAATTGTTTGACAGGTAACCAATACAAATCACGCTAAACAAGGCAACAGTGCAAAATAATAGAATAGATATTTGCATAGCATACAGAATGACACTATCAATAATAGAGAATGCACATTGTCAAACAAGCATAACATGCATACCTGTACATAGGACCATAATAGATTAACATGATGCAAAAGTCATGACTCGCGTTTTATCAAACCAAACATTGGTTATACATTGTTACAAAACTGTGATATTTTTGAGCGCTAAGTCGCTTATTAACATATCGAATTTCTTCAAAAATTAATCCACAAACCGTTAAAATGTCTTGGAAGACACATTTTTAAAAAAGAGCATCAACTTCTGTTTCGGCATTGCTTAAAGCTATAACTTGTTGGAAATTCTTCTTCTCCATATCTTGTTTGTGTCCTCAGTAATAAATATTTTTGTGCACATGTGTCCGTTTTTGGTCATGTTGGAGCATTATTTTCTGCTAGTACCCATAGGTAGTGTTGTAAAAGATATCTTTATCTTTATCTTTTTAGCAAGATAAAGATAAAGATAAAGATATCTTTATCTTGACGATTTCTTTATTTTATCTTTATCTTTATCTCTATCTTTTGGAAAAATCACAGGCCATCTTTATCTTTATTTTTTTGATAGGAATTTATCTTGCTAAAGAAGATAAAGTATGTACATGAAATAGCATGTAATCCAAAATGCAGGTTTGACGTGAAATACATTTAGAAGCATTCAAGTTTTACTGTAATGCAAAAAAAGAAAAGAAAACGATTGTTTAAACCCTACAGCGTGCGGCCCAAACTAATGCCTGTATATCGACCTAAGTAAGCGGGAGTGATACCGATCTAAGCGGGAGTACGACTACTAGCACCCACGTTAATCTATAGTCTGTTTCATTTATCTGAGAGCTTTGTCAGTAAATGTTTTCGGTGGCTACACTCATCCCTTCTT
This sequence comes from Mermis nigrescens, assembly GCA_036768485.1. Lineage (NCBI taxonomy): Eukaryota > Metazoa > Nematoda > Enoplea > Mermithida > Mermithidae > Mermis > Mermis nigrescens. Next base: position 2,324,978 of record JAVLUZ010000043.1, read on the forward strand.
TCTTATGTACTGTAGGTCGCTAGATCTCACATAGCTACGAAGCAAGGAAGGGTTTTTCAATAGCATTTTTGCGGCATAATTTAGGGTGTGGGTAAAACCCGGAAAGGGAAACGGAAATGATGGGTAAAATCCGGAAACGGAAACAGTGGGCAAAAGCTGGAAACCGAAACGGAAACGATGGGTAAAAGCCGGAAACTGAAACGATCCAAACCGCCAGAACCGGGATTCCCCAGGTGCGGCATATCAGGGTGAACACCATAGGTGGGCAGCACCAAAATTCTGGGGAGGGGGTGAAAAAATTTCTGGGGGCGGGGGTGAAAAAAATTTTTAAAGGCCATAAAATGGTCTTAAAAGTGGTCGTATGGCGAAAAAAACACCATTTTCCGGAGTTTCTCATCGAGCACTATCAAATGGCATCAAAAAATCGCTAAAAAAGCAAAAAAAAATTTCAAAAATTGAATTCTGGGGTGGTAGGTATTTTGATTTCTAGGGTGGGGTATTCCAACTTCTGGGGGTGCATACCCCCCAATCCCCACGCCCATGTGTGGTCAACACCCCCAACCCCTTTTCTGGCAAAATTTGTCTCACTGAAGGGGGTTTAGGGGCTCGGAAAGGAGGCCCTTGATTCGTATGTGTAGCTGACCCCGGTTCCGTCGGGTGTTTCTGCGCCCTGAGGGTAGTCCAAAGCATAGGCGTAGCCAGGGGGGGCATTGGGGGCACATTCCCCCCAAAATTTTTCAGAAATATTGTTGATTTTTCTGTTGCAATAATTTGTGCCCAGAAAACTGAATTTAAAAAGGCAAAAGCGTCAAAATTTTTCCGGCGCTTCGCGCCGGGTCATTATAATTTATTGTTATATAGATCCAATGAATTTAAAAGCTTTAATCAGCTGAAATAATCCAGCACTTCACATCACTTTAGTACTTTAATGCACTATTTAATCGTTGAATGAAACTGCGCATACTTATTGTGTACCACTTTGTCCATTCTCTGCTTTCTTTGTCTATTCTTTGCTTTGTTGTCTTTCTTTACAAGGTGACATAATCCTATTTTAGATGGAAGGAATATCCAAATTTTCTTCTGTTTTTGCGCAATTCCTATTTTCTGAACTGCATCTTGTTAATAAGAAGGCCACAAATGGACCTGAAAAGGGTAAGAACAAAATTTTCATTGATACATTTTTCTTTATCTTATTTGGCAGCGACACGTTGCTGCGCTATGTAATTCAGCAGAGGTCGAAAAACGCATTTTAGCTCAGAAGTTTTGTGCAATGTAGGAGTTCATCATTTTTAAGTGTTTTTGAGCTTGATTCAGAACCGAGCTTTGGCCGATTTTGCGAAACTTTTAACGTTACTATTTAACATTAAAATGTTTTTTTTTACAAAATTTCCCGGGACTCTGCCCCAAAACCCGCTTGTAACGCTTGAGCGCGCCACACCAGACCACGCCCGGGCGTGGGGGGTTTGGGGAGGGGGTATGCTCCCCCGAGAAACCAAAAACCAAAATACCTTCCCCCAGAAATCAAAATAACCCCCAGAATTCAATTTTTGAAATTTTTTTCCGTTTTTTCGCAATTTGTTGATGCCAATAGATAGTGCTCTATAAGAAACGTCGAAAAATTGTGTTTTTCGTCTTACCACCACTTCTAAGGCCATTTTTTGACCTTTGAAAAATCTTGCACCCATCCCCTACCCCCAGAATTTTCTTGCTGGCCACGTATGCACCAGACCCCCGCAGCTGTAAAATATCGTTGTACATGTGCAACGAGATTTTAGGGAGAACGAGCCAGGTTAAAGGGTTAGGAATTTCTAAAAATTTCCGACGCTTCGCGCCGGCATTAATTTGTCTGTTTTGTATGATTTAAGCGCGGTATAAATTGAGTTTTAAGTACAAAAACGTCAAAATTTTTCGGCGCATAGCGCCGCTAGTTACTGTTCTTTCTGTTTGCGTTTTAAAAGCCGGAATCACTCAAAATATCTTCAGACAAAGTTACTAATTCGCATTTTTTCTTGTTAGAAGCTTGAAGTGTCAAAATTGTTCAGTACAAATGTGATAAGTTTCTGCTCTGTCAGACTATTAGTTTTCACAGAGCTACAAAATGTTAAGGGCGGTAAAAAATGACTAAATTTCTTGGCGCTTTGCGCCACTTATGATTTCCGAAGTGTTTGTTAATAGAAAGGCCGTAAATTCTACATGAAAACGGTAGAAATCCCACAAATTTTCGGCACTTCGCGTCGCTTTACACTTTTTGTATTTTTGATCGTCAGAAACCCATAAATTAGCTAGGCTACACTACTAAAGGTCGAAAAACTCAGTTTTACTATACATAACATTACTGACATTCAATGCAAAAATAGTCTTAAAAGAATTTTTGTTCATGCCCTCCCCCCGAACCGAAATCCTGGCTACGCCTCTGGTCCAAAGTGCAGGAAACGGGTTGGGGTCTTGGGGTCTTTACCCTGATGTGGCGTACATACTTGGGGAAGCCCGGTTCCGGTGCTTTAGTCCTTTCCCTTTCCGCTTCCGGCTTTTACCCATCGTTTCCCCCATAATTTATTCTTGTCTTCTAACAGATCAATCAACTTATAGATAAAAATCGGCAATTCAGCTTATCCTAAGTTGACACTTTAAACACGATAGACTAAGATGTTAAGAACCGCCATGAACTCCCGTATAGGTCAGTGGTAAAACGTCTGCTTGACGTCGAAGCAACCCGGATTCGATCCCAGCCGGTAACTTTTTGTTTAGCGCACTTACTATAGTATGTCTCAGCACTGATTAAATGCCTAAATTCAATTTATATGGGCGGATTAGAGCATTAAAAATGGAATAATTTTAGCCACTCGCCCTCACTGAGCTGATCTGCCGAATTTTGAAAAAATCTATAAATGTTGCGACTATACTTCGTATACAGGCGCACAGAGCACGGTTTTGATGCTTGTGAAAAGAAAGAAGTGACATGCTGTCAGCCAGTAGTAGTAGTAAGTGTGTCAGTCAGATACCACGGGTAAACCCCCAAACCTACATTTATGTGTCCTTAATGCCTTTGGCTGTTTTGCATCACCCACTCTCGTTTATTGCACTTCACATACATCATTCTCCTAGGTCCAAGTGACCATATTTACACTTTATCTTTATCTTTATCTTTATCTTTTTGATTCCTTTATCTTGCAAATTATCTTTATCTTTATCTTTCTTAATTTTTTATCTTTATCTTTATCTTTGTCTCTAGATTTTAAAATTTCAACTTCATCTTTATCTTTTATCTTGCGAAAAATCCTTATCTTTTACAACACTACCCATAGGTAGGCGGCACCAAAAGTTCTTGAAGATGCAAGATTATTTCAAAGGTTAAGAAATGGACTTCAAAATGATGATATGGCAAAAAACACAATTTTTTTAACGTGTCTCATCGAGAACTATCTATTGGCATCAAAAAATTGCAAAAAACAAAAAAATTCAAAAAAAATTTGAATTTGGTGAGTGATGTATTTTGTTTCTAGGGAGGGGATGCATACCCCAAACCCTTCGCACCCAGGTATGCTAGTACCCCACTTTTAATTAGTAGGATCTGAGTAAATCAGCCTGTATGCGTACAGTAAGATGTCAAAAGAATAATAGAATTCCCAGAATATAGAAAACGATATTGTTCTTGAACGTCTCTATTATTATTATTTTTTTAAATATAAACATATCCTATTCAAGCAGATCAAGATTAAACATCTGATTTATGCTCCTAATGTCATCATGAACACTTTTAAAGAAATAATCTTCTCAAATGCTTTAAAAATAAAGATATCTTTATCATTAAAATTTCATACAATCATTTGATGTTAAAAAAAATTAACGTAATATTTTTAATACTCGTGTTTCAAAAAACGGGTTTGATATATTACCATGCACAACCTTATCTAATTAGGGCTAATCTTTGGTGTACATTAGCGCTGCCACAGAATAAAGAAAGTTTGAATTCGAATTCGAACTTCTTATTTCATGGAGAACAGTTTGAAAAAATTTCCGCCATCTAAACTGTTTGACAATCCAAATTCATTTTAGTTGTAAATTTCGCTGAATCACAAGGTTTGAAGTTAATAAAATCTTAAATTTGAGATCCTGATGTCACCAAAATTTTACTCCGAAACTTGAGCTTCTGCTACGCTCTGGAGCTGAAATTCATTTGCAGTATAACCTTTACAGAAATACTAGGTGGAAACTTAGTCAGATTTGTAATGCTAATGTTACAAAGAATATTTTACGAAACATGCTCTTGAAACATTAGGTGTAAAGAAGCTTACACAAATGCTTGTGTGTTAACACGTAGTATACTATTTTGGATTGAGATAGCATCCCTACGAATGATAAGGGAGCTGCCAGAGATAGACCAGGCAAAAGCGTCTTTCTAAGCTCACGGTTCAGATTTACTCCATCAAAACGCAATTCAGTATTGAGCATTAAGCAAGGCAAATAAGTGCAGTGAGTTGAATTTCGTGCATCACACTTGTTACATAGTATATTTTTGATTGATATTGATTTAATTGTGACTCATATAGGAGTAGGGTTGGCTGACTAAAAAAAGATAAAAGGGACAGAATGTGTTTCGTTGCCCCATGTCTCTTACACTAAATTAGTGTTGCTGAAAAACAACGATTGTCTAGTATGAAACCAAAAAATATTCTGAAGATTTGAAGGCTCTACTTCTTACATGAGTCATTTTCAATAAGAGCTGTGGATTTGTCCAAATGCTAGCTTACAATTGTTAAATATGGTTCCATATTATGACATTGCAACACAACTTTACAAGCCATTTGCCAGCTCTGTACTGAATGTAAGGACAAACTAAGAACTCCAGCAGCAAATTTTTTTCATCTATCTTTCCAAGAAAGGGCATCTCTTAGATGTGAGCTGTTCTAGCTGTAGAGGGGGTGCATGCACAGGTGTTATGGGTACCCAAGTACAGTAGATATACACAATAACCTGCTACATATAAAGTAAAGATCACATACTTCTCCTAATAATCTGATTACATCTCGAAAACACGTATTGTCAAGCAGTTCTTCCAAAATCATGATCTCAGCTGCGTTACAAAGATACATTGCGTCGTTAACTGCATTCATTCCAATGTCTTCCTGCGTTAAGGTAAGGAAGTTTAGGGTAAGGAAGTTCGAAAATGGTAATTGAAATAATTGTCTTCAAAGACTTTAAAACTACACCTGTCTGAAGATCACCTGTTTTGGAAAAATCAGCTTAAATATTTTCAGACTAAATTACTATTTTGCTTTAGTTTCACCTTATATTATATGACAAAAGCTTTTTCTATTTTCCAGTGTCTAGGTCCCATGATTGAAGCTTTTCCTATTTTCCCGAGTCTAGGTCCCATGACAAAAGCTTTTTCTATTTTCTCCAATCTAGGTCCCAGATCTGTGAGTGCGTGTCAACTTTGAACCATATGCTGAGCCTGGCAGAAGCCCAATAAATTGATCAGACTTGATTGGCTTCCAGTCTCAAAAATTTTGTCATTTTTTCGGAATTTTTTGTTGGTAAATATTTGACTTTTTGTTGTGCTATTAGTATGAATTTTGGTCTTTTCCATGCCTACAATTAAAAAAGTGATGCTTACCTAAGCGGAAGGCTTGCACTAAGGAAGCAAAGTGGTCATCTAAATAAACAAAATGCCTCATGCATGTATGAATGTCTACCTGTTTGTACCAGCAAGGACGACCTCTACGACTCACTGAGTGGTCTATGATATCATCAGCCATCAGTAAACCAACTTCAAACTAAAATCATGCAAGAAATTTAAACACAGAAGAAAAGTAGCACATATTTGAGAAAATTCAATGTTCGAAAATTAATCAATATAATGGTGTATCCTTTTGCTAAGCATCTGCATTTCGAAGCTCAAAACGTCTTTGTAGAACTTATACGGTCATATAAATTCCAATACTATGTAACAGAAGAGTCCATTAGTACACCAAACATTTTGAAAAAAATTACAAAAATGTGGGCCTTTGATCTCAGATTTAAGAGAAGTCAATATGTACTAGATCTGCATACATACTCAAGAAGAATTCTCTGCTGGTGATCGAAAGGACTACAAGAATTTGTAACTAAGTCAATAAGGATATATTTAGAGAGGGGTTGACTGCCAATTGGACACAACTTGGCAGGACAAAAAGTGTATATGCTTTTTTTAACTGATTTATAGTCATTCTTATTGAAACAAGCCCAGTTTTAATATGCTTACGCTCCATGCAGGTTTAAAACTGACTTCCGTTTTTAAATATTTGTGGCCAGGTTTGAGTCCGGCTCAAGCCGGCCTCATTACATTCAGGCTTAAGCCAAGGCTAATCCTTACACTAGCACTAAAACCTACAATAGCTAAATTTAGGGTTGCTAAATTTGTCACTGTAGCAAAGAAAAAAGCTCTAATGAAACAAAAAGGATGAATTTAATTAGGATTACAGTCAATTAAAGATATAAAAGAAATGGACTGAGTAAAAATTGCCTATGCATGCAGAAATCATAAGCGTGTGTTTAAACGCTGCAGCTTACTCTAAGCAATATAAAAGTCGAAATACATTTTGAGGCCTGTAAGAGGAAAACTTAATTGAACATTTTACTGTTTAATTAAAGTGATCGTTTCAAATTAACAAAACAAAGTAATACTTTCCTTTACTAACCTCAAGTGCAATGAAATTCAAATGAATGCTATGGGTGAATAATCTAGCACCAAAACCTACAAATCCACATGATAATGATAAGCAAGACAATATGAATTATGCGCAAAGCAATGCAACTGTGCAATGTTATAGAATTAAAATTTGCATAAAATAAAATGTTATGCTAAAATAGAAGGCATGCATTGCCGAGCCAGAATGGCATGCATAACTGTACATAGGACTATATTAAAATGAGCTAGCTAATTTGATAGCCATGATCAATCAAAGCATTGATGCTTGGTACATATCATAAAAAATTGATTTTCATAAGGAATTAACTCCGAGTACTAAAACATCGAAGTATTGAAATATGTTTTAAAAAGACGTTTTTCAAAAGCAGGATAATGTACTTTGACTTTTTCATTGCTTAGAGGGAATTATAAGGTTTCATCAGATTCTCAAAATTTCTGCATGCATAGGTGATTTTTCCCAGTCCCCTTCTTTTATATCTCTGATAGTCAGCAATCCTAAATATATTTATCCATTTCTGTTATATTGGAGCATTCTACTTTGCTGCTTGCCTACTCTTAATTAGCATGCTTCCATTAATTCGAAAGCAGGCAAATAAGGTAGATAATAAAGATACACAAATTCTGAGAATGTAGACAATAAGATTATTTTTAAATCTATCTTTCTGAATTTCAAAAAGACATTCCTGTTCTATTTTAAACGGAGGAAGAAATAGCCTGCATTGAAGTTCACTGGCATTATATAAGATATTGCTTTCTTATTGTGAACAAGACAGGTCAATCCTACTTCAAACAAATGAATTATTGTGTAAATATAAATATAAATTATTATAAAATTAAAAATTATTATATATTATAATTTTTTTATTAAAAAATTCAAACAAACAATCTTATTTCTTGTTTCTGTTCTACATAAATGACATTACATCTTTACTAACTGATCATTATTCAAACATGCTTATTTTTGCAGATGATATTAAGATTTATGCAAAGTCTGAGCACTTTTTCCATCTTCAAAAATTGCTAAATCGAATTTCTGAATGGTCAGATTTTTGGCAGCTTTTATCCTTACCAAAATGTCAGGTTCTTCATTTTGGTCATAATCATACGTGGGCAGCAAGAAAATTCTGGGGGGGGGTTGCAAGATTTTTTTGAAGGTCGAAAAATGGCCTTAAAAATGGTGGTATGGCGATAAAAACACTATTTTTTCGACGTTTCTCATCAAGCACTATCCATTGGCATCAAAAATTGCGAAAAAACGAAAAAAATTTTCAAAAATTGAATTCTGGGGGGTTAGTTTGATTTCTGGGGGGGGGGTATTTTGGTTTCTGGGGGGTGCATACCCCAAACCCCCCACGCCCAGGTGTGGTCATAATAATTCTCGAATGGTTTACACAATAAATAATAGCCTCCTCTCAACCTCAAAATCCCCTGTAAAAGATTTAGGCATATTAATTGATGAAAAACTCAATTTTACTGCTCACATAAGCAAACTTGTGAAGCAGGCCTTTCGTCGCATGTCACGAATTTTTTTGCTGTTTCAAAAGTAAAAATTTGACACTTCTCACAATGGCCTGTAAAACTTATGTACGGCCTCTTTTAGAATATTCTACCTCTGTTTGGTAACCACATACAAAGCAAAATATTCGTAACATTGAAAAGGTTCAAAGATACTTTACTAAACGTGTCTTAGGGTGCCGTTATCCAAACATCATGTCTTATCAGGATCGACTTTAGGTATTGAATCTAGAATATCTAGAGAATAGAAGGTTATTGTATGATTTAACTATGGTATACAAAATGTTTCATTCTGCAGTTGATGTTAATGTAAATGACTTCTTCACATTATCAGACAACAACACTAGATCCACCAACACATTAAAATTAAAAGTCACTGCTCTAAAATCTAACTTGAAGAAATATTTCTTCAGTCACAGAATAATAAATGTTTGGAATATGCTCCCTGAATCAGTCGGTAAACGCTTCCAGTAGTAATATGTTTTGGCTAAAATTAGAAAATCTAAAAATGAACTATGGAGAATAAACCTTATTCATAAGTAAGAGCACTGCCTTTATGACCTTGCACAGCAATGCTTTCTTCTTGGTACTAGCTGTATTCGCATTATTGCTTTAATGTCTTTTATTCTGTATTCTACATTTTCCGCGACTGTAATGTTTCTGATGACGTATTTTCGCTGTTGCAATAAACTTTACTTTACTTTACTAAATGAAGAAGAAGCATAAACATAAGTGTCTATTATGAACTTGAGAAGATTACATACTGCTGCATATACTTTCACCTTAAATTTAGTAGCCTTCTAAACCTCCCATCCTTTTTCTGATCCAACCTAGGCAAATGAAGCTTTCAAAAGTTTTTCTAAAATAAGGCTTTTGTAAAAATAAAATTAGAAAAGCCAAAAGCTATGCTGACTTAGTATGAAAGGCTGCATAGACCACTGCGGGTGTATTTCTTACTCCGGCTTAAAATTGTAGTGTTTCAATAAATCCTGAGGTTAGATTCATAATACTTTCATTGCGTGTCTGGCTGACTTTCATTACGTGACTGGCTCAATTTTGAATGTAGAAAAATCAAATAAAAACAATGTGTAGCTTTTGATCCACACTACATTTTCGCTATATAAAGAACATCCCGATACAATAAACTATGACTTCTGTAATGCATTTAATCAAACATTAGTGTTCTCGCCCCAGGTCTCATCAGTAGTTTCCAAAACGCTAGAAATGTCACAGGTTTATTCATAAGAACGATTTTATGATCAGAAATGAGTCTAAAAGCCACAAATTAAAACAAGCAGGACTTCAATATATTAAATATGGAGTTAGCAATTGTCTGTAGAAAATCCACGTGTTTCGTTCCATATTCAAACAAACAATGCATGCACAGAATTTTTAGAGCACAGATTTGTAATCCTGACGTTGTTATGAGCATATTGAAAAAACTGACTTTTCATAAAGCTATAGACAAAATATGAAATTCAGTAGTAACTTTAAAGCCTAGTAATGCAATATTGACTGTAAAGACAGGTAGTGCAATATTGACTGTAAAGAATCGAAATTAAATGGGTTGTGTAGCATCAATGGCATGCGCATTATATAGCATAATAATAACTTTCTGCCTGCTAAGCAAAGAAACTAGCAGGAGGGAATTTTTTTTAGGTTCAAACTCTTTACATTCAAGATGTTTATTACTTTACATGTACCATTTTTTTAGAAAGAAAAAAATTGATTCCCTAAAATTTTCAGATGCCTACATTTGGAAACCAACCCAGACCAAACAGAACGCAAAAGTTACTTAGGCAATCATTACTGCAGACAAAAACTAAAAACCTGTACACTTTACACTTTCATGCAACAACCATTCAAGTAAAAAAATTTCTAAAGTCAGAATTGTGAATATTAAGTCAAGGCCATTATTAGAAAACTTAGTTCTCCAGCAAATTATTTCATGTTTTGGTTTACACTTTACACGCACATCACTAACTTGTTATTGAGTGTGAACAAAAGAAAAGAAGAGGGGCATCAATTTTTTCTTACCTATGTTTTTTTTAAAAGTGCAACTCCCAAATGTGTCCTGTTATAGCTGTTAGGAGAGTGACATGTGTCAGGGGTACTCAATTATATTCTAGGTACACGCTAACTGTACTACATGATAGTGCGGGTTTAGGCTTGGCTTAAGCCTGAATATATCAAAACTGGGCTCTGATTTTTAATTTTTTTTGCATTGTTGTATCGCACAGATCATCTATACTAAATCATTCTTATTTGAAAGCAATGAAGGCATTTCCATTTTACCCGCTGCACTTCTGTGTATGCTCTTATGTAAGATTGAAAAATAAGCGCAATAAGCTTATTGTTGAAAGCCATTTATCATTACTGCTTGGATCACATGTTTGTTTCTGACTTACCATCTCAACCGCCCACCCTAATTTGCACACAGAATTCATCCGACTCTTATTGATGTTCTCGTCCAGCAATTGATTGGCATGAACTAAAGTTAAGCCGTGAATCATCTTCCCATGAGGCACATTCTGATCAATAAGCTGTCCACAACAAATGTACTTGATTTATTATTGCCATTGTGAGAATCTAACATTACATACTAAATCTTATCTTGTAAATATCGTGAATTCTTGAAGAATACATATATACAATGTAACTCATTCAAGTTTACTTGATTTACTAAAAATCCTGTGCATTTGAAGCAATTATAAGCACTCAGGGAATCAGCTACAATAATGATTCCTAAGAAATTGACAGTATTATGATTGTGTACAACAGATGTTCATTGTGTTGTCAGGTAGATATGCGACACACTACTACATTAATTCATTGACACTTGATATGCACGTTAGAACAACAGGAATTTAATGCATATATCAAAGGGACATAACATCTGAAGGGAACCGGTCCGAGCTTAGCACGTAAACTTCTAAGTGAGGAGTCAGTGCTGATAAATGCTGTTAGGCGTTCAATCCAGCAGTACCGGTTTTGTATATGTGCGAGTATGTGCAATAATACACAGCTGCTCGACCCTAGCAAGACAGCTCAGTCTGAGCTAGTGACTATAATGAACATAAGGTCAGTCCGGTAGGTGATCCAAGTATAATATTGATTTAAGGATCATTGATCTATGAACTATTGAACCTTGACACAACAGACGTGCAAATAGACATGCGGAGTATATTACTCTATTAATATTATTATGGGGCTCGACAGATGTAAATACATGGAGTGACCCGTGTTAAAATGAATATATTGCTGTGATTATTATATTAACCACTACCAGGTGTGACATATTCGATGGCAGTGTTGGGATAGTCCATGTAACTTGTGTGAGTCTGTAGCAGCTATTATTTATCCGAGGACAATCAAAGCTAAGGAGTGAGGTGTCAGGTAGATATGTGACACGCTACTACAGTAATCCATTGACACTTGATGCGCACGTTGGAACAACAAGAATTTAACACATATATCAAAGGGACATAACATCTAAAGGGAACCGGTCCAAGCTCAGCACGTTAAACTGCTAAGTGAGGAGTCAGCTGATAAATGCTGTTAGGTTAGTTGTTACTGTGATTATTATATTAACAGCTACCGGGTGTGACAGTGTCAACTGACTGTATAGCATCAAATGTCTGAATTATAATTGACAGTTCCAGTCTGATTCCTTGCAAAGCGTCAAAAGTTTTTAATGATTTTTAATGAAATACGCGTGGAAGTCTTGGAATTTGGATACATTAAAATATATTAACCTTACCTTTACCGAGATCTAGATCCGTGATCTAGTTGCCTGTTTTTTGCAGTTTACTGTAAGGCCATAAATTTTTATGTGGCAAGCTTCTCAGTACCCTCTTTTTTACTGCAACACATGTTTTATCGAACAAAAGAAAACGTATTGACCTATATTTTATTAGAAAAGCTTGGTCTCATGATTTTATAACATGTGTTACGCGTGTTGCAGATCGAATTTCTCACACATTTTTGAATGTTTAAATACGTTTTTTTGATTGGTTTTCAGTTTTGTGCAAACTTAAATGTCATTTTCGAAATTCTCATGCTTTTGGCCACCAGAAATATGTATTTTTATTCATTTTTGTTATCTCCCCAATGACTAGATTTTCGATCTGGACCTTGGTAATTCAAGGGTGCGTGCGTGACCCCTCGGTAACAGGAGGGTTAATATATCATGTATTTGCTATAACGTACATTAAAGGCATCCTTCACTTGATGGTTGAGAGCGGTAGTACAAAAAAATTAATATACCTCAATCTAAATTCTCTTCAAATGGAAGAACGGATACAATTAAAGTGCAAGACTGGAGTGATCAAAGCAACAGACGCAGATTTTACACTGCTGCTAGAATAATAATGTGGAATATGGACAGCCCGCCCCACCTCCTACATTTCGCCCCACACAATTAGTCGCCCACAACTTGACCATAATCCCTGGCAAATCTTCGAAAAAATCTTATGGGAGATAGCAGCTTGAAAATTTCAAAGTCATTTTTAGGACTATTTGGGAGCGAATTCTAAAGGAATTTTTGAGCTTTCCTTGAAAAACTCTATACAATGCTGAGAGAGAATTTTAAAAAATGGGGAATTTTTCACTTATTATATACTCACTATACAAAAAATCTATCGCTCGCAAGCGATCTACACAAGTGACTTCTCATCATTTGATCTATGAACAACTTATTAACTTTCAACGTTATTACTCGCAATATTTGCGCTTTTGCAATGAGTCCGATGTAAAGCTTTGGAAAATCTAGCACTATAGCAGCTTAAGCTATTTAGTGAACTCTTAGATGCAATTTGTGAATTTTTCATTCTTTCCCTTAGGGACTTTTGTGGGAAATTGATTTTCTTTTATTACTGGGGTAGATTAGCTCTCGCCCGGTAGACACAGGTGTGACCTTAGATAAGGACGGAACACAAGAAACACCTTGTCTTTTACGGAAGGGGATCTAGGTACACACTCATGCGCAGACTCTAACGAGGTGCCTTGGGTGAGCCTGGAAACTTTTGTAAAATAAAATCTCGAATTGTAGCCCTGAAATTTCCGTTCAGCCGAACTTAATATAAAACAGTTGAACCCAAGCAGAAAACAGTCAGGAATAGATGCAAAAATTTGCCTCGAACGCGCGAAATAGCGTTTTTTATTGTTTTACATTGTATACTTTTACATGAAATTACTTTTGACGCAATATTTTATCTAAAACTTTTAAAATTTTGTGCGAAAAAATTATTGAATTTCTTCGACTTTAACAGAAATCTGGCGCGGATCGACGGAAAATTTTTTGAAATTAAGGCGGATAGACGACTAGAAGCATGATTTACTGCTTGATTTACTAAATTTATACCATTTGATGTGGGACATCGAAATTTTGAATTAAAAATAAAATAAAACTATGCAAAAATGGCTGTGTCTGCGTCTTAAAATAGTCTTGAAACCTACATGAACAGAAAATGGCTTCCAGGCAGTGTTTTTACTTTGTTCAAGGTCCTTTTGTACATGTACAAAGATGGTCTCTAGAAGTCTTTGCACATTTTGTACAAACAAATTTTTCGGTACTATGATATATTTTTGTAGCGACCTTGAAGTGATAAAAACAGAGTTGTTCGATCGTCGGTAGTGTATTTTAACTAATTCCTGTGTTTATGAGGGCAGAAATTATTCAGAATCGTTTAAAAAAGGCGCGAAGTGCCAAAAAATTTGACATTTTTCCTTTCGAAATGCGATTTCTGCTATTATAAAGATATATAAGAGTAGAACACAAAATTACTCATTTTGGCGCGAAGCGCCGAAAATTTTGCGAATGTAAGACCAGTTTTGCTGATTTTGTCTTCCCAAAAATCTTTGTACATTTACAAAGACGGTCCCAAATCATACGTGGGCAGCAAGAAAATTCTGGGGGTTGCAAGATTTTTTGAAGGTCAAAAAATGGTTTTAAAAATGGTGGTATGGCGATAAAAACACCATTTTTCGACGTTTCTCATCAGGCACTATCCATTGGCATCAAAAAATTGCGAAAAAAGAAAAAAAAATTTCCAAAAATTGAATTCTGGGGGGTATTTTGATTTCCTATGGGGGGGGGGGTATTTTGGTTGCTGGGGTTGCATACCCCCAAACCCCACGCCCAGGTGTGGTCCCAAATAGTCTTTGGACATCAAGAAAAATCTTTGCCGAAAAAAAGAACCGTGCTTTCAGGTCCGCCACGAAAGTAAATAAATGTCATTAATAGGTATCCTCCGGCGCGCAGCGCCGCAAACATTTGAAAAATTATGGCCACTGACAGCCAAAAATCATTGCAAATTTCTCATCTATTCTTTACCTCGCCAAATATTTTTGCTTAATGGAGGAGCGGCTCTTAAATCCGCCCCTGATTATTCCACATTTAAGGCATGCTCGCAGCAATACGAAATATTAGATTATAAGCGATCTTTTGAGTGATTTAATCCAATATGCATACGATTCAATGTAAACAAACAAGAGCAGCAAACGCATGGATTTCAAAAATGATAAATACGATTTAAAATATCTCTGCTTCCTGTGGCTAGGTTTATGTGTAATGTTAAGCGACTGCTTGCAAATCGTTCAAACATTAAATTAATCTTCTATGCAGTCTACAATGATCTCTAATTATCACACGAGGGAGGTGAGAAACATTAATCAGTATGTAAAATAAAATCAGTCGTTTTAGGCTAAAGAAATGTGCTTAGTAGAAATTGTAACAATATGCTAAACATAGTGATTTACAACACATGTAAGCTCATAATTTTTGAGCAGTGCTGCTCAATGATATTTTAACATTTATTGGGAGACGGAGAGGTGTCATCTGATAGGCGTAGCACGAAAATTCTGGGGCGCTTTGAAATTTTAAATTTCTTTTTTTCGGGCCTAAAAACGGTGGGTAAGCGTCAAAACCATTGTAGGACATAAAAACATAGAAAGTCTTCATAAAGATCAAGCAACATATTGTCAAAACTTGAATAGGCGCGAAACGACGGAAATTTCACACTTTTGGGCGAACAGATAGCTAAAAACGCTTTACAAAACACGTTTTATACGAATTTTCAAGAAACTTTTGAAGACTTTCAAAACAATCGCGAATTCTGTTAGGTGATTGTATTTCTGGATGTGGGGTTAATCCCTAAAACCCTTCCTCTAAGACTCTGTATGGATGTCATGCAATGGATATAACAGAGTGAATGAGAGAGAAAGCAGTAAAGTGTGAAAGGAATGAAGAAGAATAATATAAAATTATAAGGCAATCAAATAAGACATGAATTTCTAGACTCTTTTGGCATATTGGACAGTATGTCATATCCGTCCTCATTGTAAACGGGGAGTGAAGCTCAATACCATGTTTCAAGTCATATCGGCTGAAATTGAAAGACAAAAACCTGCCAAGAACTTTTTTACCCCATCCGAAGTTATCAATTTACAACTCCAAAAGTAGCTCAAGATTACATGTCAAAAGGACAGTCAAGACTTTAACGTACCTACATTAGAACTTTGCACGCGCCTTACCAACCAGCACTGTGAAAAATAATTAACAGAATCAACATGAAGCTTTATATGTAAGTTGCTGCCTAAAATTTTGGCATAATTACATGAAAGTTTTAGTTGATCCTATCGAAGTAAGCACGACTTAACATCAGTGTTGTAAAAGATAAGAATTTTTCGCACGATAAAAGATAAAGTTAAATTGAAATTTTAAAATCTGGAAAACAAAGATAAAGATAAAGATAAAGATAAAAATTAAGAAAGATAAAGATAAAGATAATTTGCAAGATAAAGGAGCCAAAAGATAAAGATAAAGATAAAGTGTAATATGGTCGCCTGTACCTAGGAGAATGATGTATTATATCTCAATAAACGAGAGTGGGTGATGCAAAGCAGCCAACTGTATGCCCTAACTTTTACACCTGAGGTCAAAGAGGTGATAGGCATTAAGCACACATCAATGTAGGTTTGGGGTTCACCCGCGGTATGTGACTGACCTACGTACTACTACTACTGGCTGACAGCAAGTCACTTCTTTTTTCATAAGCATCAAAACCCTGCTATGTGCGCCTGTACAAAGTATAGTCGCAACAGTTATTGATTTTTCAAACTTTTCTATTTTTTCCTACGCTTAGACTTAGGTCAACGTGGGTGTTAGTACTCCCGCTTACTTTTAAAATAGGTCTATATACAGGCATCAGTTTGGGCCGCACGTCGTAGGGTTTAAACAATCATTTTCTTTTCTTTTATTGTATTACAGTAAAACCTTGAATGCGTCTAAATGCAGTGGCGGATCTAGGATTTTCTTAAAGTGGGACGGTATCCCAACTTTTCCAGAAACAGTCAAAAATAAGTCCAGAAATGAGCCCTTAACGCGCGAAATCGCGTTTTTCGGTGTTCAACGTTGTATACTTTTACATAAAATCACTTTTAACACAATAAAAGTTTTGAAATTCTCGACAACTTTTGCGAAAAATTATTAAATTTCTTTGACTTTTACACAAATCTGGCGCGAAGCCAGAAAATTTGTAAAATTAAGGCCGATAGACGTCACCGTTTTTTTCCCAGCAATTTGGTTGACAATATAGACCAGACCCGAAATTTTTTCCACTTTTTCCACCCTTTTCCTACGTTTTTTGGAGGTCTAAAAACGTTGAGAATAGAGCGCCTGTGTTAAAAATCAGTATACGTTATTTCTGTTGAAACTTAAATTTCCTTCCTTAAGTAAAATATTTTAGTCAATTCTGAAGTCACTTTTGACTATATAATTTATCAAATGGCACGCAGCGCCAAAAATTTTGAAATTTTGGCTCTTTAAAACACATTTTGAATTACATAAACTAACCAGATCCGTGCAGAAGACAAGGATTTTTCAATCGTAGTGAAGTTCTAGACCAGATTGTCGATAAAAATGCTGCAATTAGCGCGGTGCGGCTCAAATATTATAAACAAGTGAAAAATTAAATCGATCCGGCGCGAAGCAACGGAAAATTTTTGAAGTTTTACTTCTTTAAAAAGCATTCTAACGTTACAAAAATTTTCCAAAAATGCTAACCAAGCCCAAAAATTTTCTTCATTTCCCAAAATTATGGTTGACAAAAAGACCAAAAAGTAGAAAAAACGGCGATAGACGTCTAGAAGCATGATTTACTGCTCGATTTCCTGTATTTATAACATTTGATGCGAAACATCGAAATTTTTAATTGAAAATAGAAGAAAACTATGCAAAATAGCTGTTTCTGCTGGTAAAATTTTTTTGAAACCCACATGGACGAAAATGACTTCCAGGTCGCCAAGAAAGTAAATAAATATCTTAACAGGCATCCATCCGGCGCGAAGCGCCGAAAAATTTGAGAAATTATGGTCGCTGACGGCAAAAATCATTGCAAATTGCATATCCGGCCATTCTTCATCTCGCCAAATATTTTAGGCCAATGGAGGACGACCGCCCCCGCCCTCCCCTATATCCGCCCCTGTCTAAATATTTCACGTCAAACCTGCATTTTGGATTACGTGCTAGTTTATGTACATACTTTATCTTTTTAGCAAGATAAATTCACATGAAGAAGATCAAGATAAAGATCAAGATGGCCTGTGATTATTCCAAAAGATGAAGATAAAGATAAAATAAAGAAATCATCAATGTAATGATAAAGGTATCTATATCTTTATATTTATCTTGCTAAAAATATAAAAGATATAGATATCTTTTACAACATTACTAAACACAAAACCAAGCATATGCTATGCGCCTTTATAGTCTTTTCCATTTATCCGAGAGCTTTTTCAGTAAATGTTTCCGGAGGCCATTGTAACCCCTTCCTCCATATTTACTGTAGGTCGCAAGATCTCACCGTAGCTACACAGCAAAGAATGGTTTTCAAATAACATTTTTGTGGCATGATTTATTCGCGTCAATCAACTAGCAAATAAAAATCGCGCATTCAGCTTATCCTAAGTTGACACCTTAAACATAATAGACTGAGATGTTAAGGAATTCTGCGAATTCCTGCATAGCTCAGTAGTAAAACGTCTACTCGTCGCCGAAACAACCCAGGTTCGATTCCAGCTGATCGCTTCTTATTTAGCGCACTAACCGTAGTTTGTCCCAGCACTGATTTAATGCCTAAATTAAATTTATATGGGTGATTTAGTGCATAAAAAATGAATGAATTCTAGTTACTCGCCCTCACTGAAATAATCTGCCGAATTACAGTAATTCGTCTTGTTTTGCTTAATGTTCCTCTTAAAATATTTAACTAAAAAGTCCCGAATAAATGAAACAGACTACAGTAGAATCAAGATAAAATATTTAAACTTTTATGTTGATCGAAATTAAAAGCATGTGCACGACAGCTACCCAGCCGTACAGTAAGCCAATGTTCTAATAGTCTACAAAGTCCGCATAATGGCTTTCTTAATAAAGTCAGTATAGCGCAAGAAGCCTTCCTATTCAAATCAGGGAAATCGAGACTGAATAGGCTAGGCTGGTTAACAGTTAAGGTAACTGCAGTGCAACCTATAGCAAGGATTTGTGGGTTCAAATCCTGAAACATGCCGCCTTTGTTGTTCAAATAATGAAAGCTTCGAATAAAAGCTTAAGAAGATTAATCAAACTGACAAATGCCTATTTTAAACATAAAAATTTTGATGCTGATTCAACAAGCAGGTGTTGTTTTAATGTCGACTCGACAAAATTTTTACAGTGAAGTATTCGTAGTAAACAGTAAAGGTCTCTAATATTATTTTAATTATCCATCTTTTAAAAAATGCACCTCCTAGATGCGTCCCATCATTGCTGTAGGGAAAAGGACATATGTCAGGGTTACCTAAGTCTATTAAATGTACCCGCTATGCGCTACTATATTAATGAATGTTAAAAAAATTGAGAAACAATAAACGTACCTTGTCAATATAATGCGATGAGAAACGTAAGACATCCGGGTTAACTCGAGATGAAAAGAAGGTGAATAAGGCCTGCTTCACAACTGGAAAATGCGAGAAAAATTCCGATTTTGATAGTAGATTGGCCATGGTCTCTTGCACTGAAAGACGTGCCGAAATTACGTCAACGAATAATTATTCAAGGTTGATGCAGAGGAATATAAATAATTTAATGTCGTCAGCTAAACAAGCAATGGCTTAATTAATAGCAACGAAACAGACACCGATATAATAAAAAAGGGCAAGATAGACAGTAGAAATGTGTTTTCAGGCTTCAATTGGGGAAAAGTTAGTATGAAGCCAGTCTGCGCACAAGTCGAAAAAGTGCAGAGTTGGATTTTCGCAATTTGACAATATGAATAAATACTAAATCTAATAGGATACAAATCTTTGTACACTAATTCAATTGTTGTCCATTTCACTACTCAAATATTGCGTTTTTTTGCATAATTTTTTCGGGCCAATAGATTCAAACAATGATTTTGAGCTTAAATCGAATGATTTATACAGAAATCGAATTATGGAAATAATGCCATATTATTAATAAATCGTTTTTCTCTCGCATACTTACTTATCAGCTGCTAAAACTTCAGTTAAACTAGAAGTTAGATTTTTAAGGATTTACAATGACGTGAGACATAAGTAAGCCTTAAGCAGTGGAATGCCAGCACAGGTGTACGTAGAGGGTCGGGTTGGGGAGTATGCACTCTCCCGGAGGGCCAAATATCCCCCAGAAACCAAAATACTCCCTCAGAATTCAAATTTTGAATTTTTTTGTTTTTTCCTATTTTTTTGATGCCAATGTATAGTGCTCGATAGTGCTCAATTGAAAAGTCTTACCTTTGGCAATGCTCTGTAGTAAAAGCTAATTTTTAGTGTAAACTTTGCACAATCGGTGAGTGTAAAGCGTGTCTGAAATTTTATTCAAAAACCTAATGTTCCTAATACAATGTTACAAAAAAATTGACACTCAATTACACCAAAGGAACAAAATAAACCTTCAGTGTAAACTATTTCACAGCTTCATTTCGTGCAAACTAATTAATTCAGTAGAATGTATGACTCTTAAGCGTAATGCATTCTCCGACTTGAGATCATGTCACAACTCCTTTTGGAAGAGCCTAAAGTGCAAAGCTGACGCAGAAACGTGCTTTTCAACCAGAATTTCAACATAACACCTCCAAAACGATTGAGTGTAAAGAAGTCATCAAACTGCGTTTTCTAACCCTTAGGACGTTCAGTATATTCGTATTGAGTGTATAGAATCACGACTGGGTGCGATTTGTAACCGCTGACATTCACTTCTTTTCTAGAATACAACTCAATCGATAAACAAAGAAATTGGCTCGCAAAGAATCGGCAAAGCGTGTTCCTTTCATCAGAGTTTAAACTATACAGCTCAACACTTTAGTCAGTATTGAGTTAAAAGAACGCTTATAAATGCAATGTATGACGTTTAAGGCGTACTTTATTTTTGGTATAGGTATATACTTTGCACGTCTTGATTAATAACCAGCGAACATGGCAGACTAAAAAATAATGTGTTTTTCGCACAACGGTAGAGTATGAAATTGAAAGATCTAAAGCTAACTCCTTAATGAGTGCGAATTAACTCGGTTCGAATGAATTTGTAGCTTTGGAGTTGTGGTAGGTTTGTGTGTTGAAAAACTAGTTCCACATACGATTTGAGATATTGACCAAACAAAAAAGTGGCGTAAACGTGTTTTTTTCGCCCAATATTACATCTCTGATTTCGAACTTTACACCTATATAAATAAATCAATCTTGAGAATTTTAATGCGACGTGTAGCGCTTGAAATGTACTTTATTTTTCTTCTATCCAACTTGTTCCGGCTTATAAGCGGAGAATTTGGCGGGAAATTTGAGACAAAATCTGGTTTTTCAACCATCCACTAGATTGTTAAGTTTGAACCACTGTATCTAATTCTGCATTGAATCTAAAACACTTTGCCAGCAAATCAAAAGTAGCCATCAGGTCCTAGAACATATCTATCAGGAAAAATTTATAGGGACCCATAATTTGAATTGTTGACGGATATATGGAGAAGTCAAAAGCACGATTATAACGTGTCTTTAGCACCGCAGATTTTGATATTCTTCACTATCTCCCTCGAAAACTAATGCCTTATTTAAAAAACAAAAAATTTGCTATCGGTAGAATCATATTTTTACAATTCTCTACCATTAAGTTAGATGAGGCGTTCACCCTGAGTTTGGTACATGCTGGCTGAAAAATGCATCAAAAGTTCCTATATGTTATTACACTAGGCAAGATCTTTACACACTCATTAAAGGCTTTGTACTGAGTGTATAGAAAAACAATAAATACCCATAGCTAATTTTTTTAGTTATCTATCATTTAAAAAACCGAACCTCACGGAAATCTTCCACTCTTGTTGTAAGGGGCGCATGTGTTTGAGTATCCAAGTATATTATAGGTAGGTGCTAATGCGCTACCAATGATTGGCGTATGTCCTCAGTTTGAATCCGAATGTAATCATCATCAGAATCGGGTTAAGCGGCTTAAAGTTTGCCCTGATATTTTAAAGCAGTGAAAATAGTTTTAGACTGCTTGGGGATATTGGAGCTGGGTCCAGCAATACTCATTTAATTTACTAGCAAGAAAAACTGCTACGACTGAAGAAGGACGAATAAAGTTGGGATTGCTAGCTACGCACACACAAAATTATAAGAATCTGCTAAAAGTCGGACATTCTCTAAGCAACACGAAAATCGAAGTATATTCTGCGACCTACAGAAAGAAGCTTTGCCTCGGTTTGAGGAATTAATAGCAAAAATGAATTTTTAAAAGAAGAACTTACCAATCTGAATAAAAAAACGACAAATCCTTTTGTATACTGACCGCGTATGCAAATTCAACCTACTGCTGCTGAAACGGCGTAGAATTGTGGCAATGCACTAGACATGCGTGAGCAAGCCAGTGCGAATTACATAGGATGGCGCAAGGAGGATTAGAGGGATGAATCCTTGTAAACAATGCATAATAGAAGAACGGAAATTTAATAGATCACTTAAGACGTCAAAGCTAGAAAAATGGCGTCATTAGCATAGCATATGTAACGGCAATAATAAAAAGCATGATTTAAATGTCATTCATTTATCCAGTAATTCATTTATCCACAGTAGCAGATCAAGGGTTTTGCTGACAGTGGGGGGAGCGGAACCCTGAATTTCCCAATATTGTCTGAATAATTCAAGTAAAACTCGTTCACTATGCTTACAGTATCCGTCTTTTCGTCTTTCGGCAGACAAATCATTTGCGATCCGGGAAAAAGTTAAAAATTCTTTGAAACAGCTACAAAAAGCGCAATGTCAGTACTATGATGCACAAAGCACCAAAAACTTACACACGAGAACATTGTAAGAACTAAATAATCACTCTGTGAGTTTAAAAATGGAGTTTTTAGTGCAAAGAAAGTCAACAAATGTCATTGATGAGTACGATCGTGCGCAAAGTCGGAATATTCAAAAAATTATGATAAAAATAACTAAAATCATTAAAAAACACAATCTCTATTGCGCCAAACTATTTTTTAACAAAGGGGGAGCGGCTCCGCCCTCTCTAAATTCGCACCTATTTAGTCATCGTGCCATTAATGATCAAAAGAATATTATTCATTTGTCAGGAAAGTGCGACATCCAACTAAACGGCGATTTAGTGCGGGTAAAAATTTCCTTCTAAGCATTTCAGCAAATCAGTAGGAAATCATAGGTAGCGCATTAGCGCGTACCTGTAATATACTTGGGTACCCCTAACACCTGGAGCTATAAAGCTATAACGGGACACTTCTGGAAGGTGCGCTTTTTTTAAAAAGAAACATAATAAAAAAATTCACTGCCTGTGTTTTTTTGTTTTTCTTGAAACTCAAAACTGGCTGTGTAAAGGAGGTGTAAAGTTTTTGTGTAATGGTATAACATAGGACAAATTTTGGGACCTTTTTACTGCGACATATGGACAACTGAGTATTGATGACTCGAACAATTAAACAGCATAGGATTATAGAGGGATGAATTCTACAGATCACAATTTTTTGGTTTTTGAAATTCGCATTAGTTCTCGAACGGCAGTGTAAAGAGTGCGAAAATCTGGGGGTGAAAAAGCACTTTTTGGTCCTGTTTTCAACCTGCTTATTTCTGTTACTAACTCCGGTTATGAGTTTTTTTAAATGTTTTCTGACAGAAATGTAGAGCGGATCAAGGGCTACATTCTGCATATAAGCAAAGTCTTCTACGCTCTATGGTGAGTTAGATCCTGGGGTTTAAACTTTACACTTCAGTAGATGGTGTAAAAAACGGATTTTAACTAAGATTTCTCTGCCAAATTTTTCTGCTCATAAGTCAGGGTAGATTGAATACAGCAGTAATAAAGTGCCTCTCAGGGGCTACACATCGCAGCAAACCGCATTTAAAAAACGCAATATTGAGTTATTTATGGGGGTGTAAAGTTCGAAATCAGACGTGAAAAATGGGCGAAAAACACGTTTTTTCTCCAAATTTGATTGGTAAATCATATCAAATAATTTTTGCAACAGAATTTTTGCACAAAGAAACGTACTACGACTCGAAAGCTACAAACTGTACCCAATCGAATTTCTTTACACTCAATGGGGAATACGGTACGGATTTTTAAAATTTACAATATTCTGAATGATGGAAAACATGTCTTTGTTTGGGTTTTGTTCGCCACTTTCTCCTTTCAGAAGTCAGGATAGGTCCCATAGAATAAAAATAAAGTGCCTTATATGGGGTGTATGTCATAGCGAATCGCGTATGTCTAAACCAATATTAAGCGAGTGTAAAGTCAAGAATGGGGTGCTTTAAACAGGTTTCTGTCTTGTTTCTTTCTGCCAGCTTCTCCGGTTATGAGTCAGGGACATGATTCTCAAGTCTGTAAATGAACCTGAAACCAAATTCGATACGCAATTTTGGCGCGTATGTTTACACTCAACAGTTCAGTAAAGTGGTTTAAACCAATGTTAATTTATCCTTACGACATTATGGAGACTTACTATTTTCATAAAAGTTGGTCGTAATATCGAAGCAATATTAAAATTACGATTCTGACTAAAATCTTTTTTACACTAGGTGTTAACATATCGTTTACACTACATATTAATCTTCGTTTTAGAGCCTTGCGGAAACCTAATTTTTTCCTTATGACTAGAAATTTTTAAGGAATCAAGTGTGAGAAGTCGGTTAGACACATTTTTTACACAACAGTGGTGTAAACTGTTTTACACCTAATGTTAATTTGTCATCAGACCATTGTTGAGACGTGATGTCATTATAAATGTTGATTGTAATATCCGCGTAATATCAGATTTACGAATCCGACTAAAATCTTCTGTGCATTCTGTGTATGTAAGTAAACACTGCATACAAAAACATAATATTTTTCTTAAATTCAAAAAAACAATAAATCAAGTGTGAGATGGCAGTTGGGCGCGTTTGTTTACAATGACGCTTTTCAAAAAGTGGTCTTATAACGATTAGAACATAGGTTTTGGCTTACTCTTGATGCTACAGTCTTATGTATTTCATGTTATTCTGTGCATGAGAATCAATTTTCAGCTCATTATCAAGTGACCACAGAAGTGATTGAAAAATTGCCTACAGTAATATAGTTTTGAAAAGTAAACATTCATGTGTCATGTAATTGTTAAGTACAATATTATGATTGTTGCTTCAGCTAAAGTCACTTCAGTTTTTTGAGTACAGTGATTCAAAAATTGTTATTCATGCATGTTGCTCCGCATTCATAATGGTTTGCTTTAGAAATTGTTATAAGTGTTGGTTACGTTATCATACATGTGTAAATTTATCATAAATGCTTTGATCCGCAGGTAATTGATTTGTCGTTCTTTGACTTGTTGAATAAGCTTAATTACTGTACGTAGTGTTAATGCGGGTATTGATAGAGTGAGTTGAGCGAATGCGAATGGAATATTGCGACTACTGCTTCTCATGCAACTTTCTCGCAGCCTTCAAGGCTAAAATTGGTCTACAAAATTTTCCTACAGCAAGAGATAAAGGATTAAGCGCTACTAGGTAGAGATGAAAAGTCGGGGCCCGACAACCCGACCCGATCAGGGCTGGCAAAAACCCAGATTTGAAAATTTTGCGTTTTGGGTTTTTGGGGTTTTCGTGGGTGTTTGGGGTTTTTCGTGGGTGTTTGGGGTTTTTGATGGGTTTTTGGGGGTTTTTGGTGGGTTTTTCCTGATATAGGTACATCAGACTTGACTGTTTGCATACCTACACTTATAAATATTGACTTGGCTGACTTTGTGACATACCTAGCCAAAAAATAATGTTGCCACTTGAACGACGCATGCATTTTACTTTGATATGCGTGTTTCTTAGGTCCATTAGCCAGTGCATTGCTGCGGGCAGTCAACTTTATCGGACTAAATAAGAGTCAGCGAGAAGTAAAATGACAAAACGTGAGATTATTTGTTGAAGTTGCATCATGGTCGAAGTAAGCAACGATCAGAAGCGATAAGTGAATTCCAGCTTGAGCACAGAAAATAATGCTGCTTCGAACTTCAGCTAAATAATATTGCAAACGCGCGGAGTCGGAATATAATTCATACACAATGCAAGTATAAATTGCTAAGATGGAAGCAGTACCTAATGACATTCGCTACAACACTGACAAAGATAGGAATAACTACTATTTTTTGCTAACAAAAAGTTGGGTACTAGCAAGAAAAAATGCTCCGATGGAACAAAAAAAGGTAGAATATACTTGGAACAAAGAATTATCAAGGACGTAAAAGGAGGGGACTAGAAAAAGCTCCTATCTACAAATGTCACAAAATTTGCTAAAACTCAGAAATTTCCTAAACAAAGAAAAAATGAAAGTAAGTAAATCAAAGAAAAAACCTACCTGTGCCTAAAACTGCAAGATCTGCTAAAAATCAGACTTTTTCTAAGCAACGCAAAAATCGAAGTATATTCTGCGGCCTCTGAAAAAAATAGGTGAACCTTCTCATATTGTCCACCATACAGTGGGCGGTTCCAAAATTGTGAGGGGGTTTTCAAATTGGAATATTGGCCTTAAAAATAGTGCTATGGCGAAGAAAACACCATTTTTGAACGTTTCTTGTCGAGCTCTATCTATTGGCACCATACCAAAAAAACCCAAAAAGAGCAGAAAGATTTAAAAAATTGAATTCTGGAGGTATTGTTGGGTATTTACGTTTTCTTGTTGGGTATTTTGCCTTGGGGTGCATACTCCCCAAACCCCCTATATCAGGTATGGTGTCCAATGCTTAATATAAAGCTTATAAAACAAATCTCAAATCTGCGTTTTTGCTAATCACTTGCAACGTTAATTTATTCGATATTGTGGCTAGATAAATATTACAAAAAGTTATATCCTATGATTATTTGCGATACCGCAACAAAAGACTGTGATTTCTATATAACGCATGCGTCCATTCAGTACTCGTCTGGCGTTTAATCCCACCAGACCACACGGATTTCATTCCTGCCATGTAAACTGATAACCATTAGGCATGGGAGGTTAGGGGTATGCACCGGTGTTCAATCAGAAACGTTGAAAATTGCCGTTTTTCCAACATACCATAATTACTATTTTTTGACCCAGAAAAATATTGCAACATGGCGCTGCTCAGCTATGGCGATATCTGCTTTTGCAGAGTGAGTGGTTCAGTTATCTAGCCCAATGTTTTATCTTTGTTCGACAGGATGCTGCTTTCTTCTGCAGGCCGCAGAATATACTTCGATTTTTGCGTTGCTTACAAAAAGTCTGATTTTTAGCAGATCTTGCAGTTTTAGGCACAGGTAGGTTTTTTCTTTGATTTACTTACTTTGATTTTTTCTTTGTTTAGGAAATTTCTGAGTTTTAGCAAATTTTCTGACATTTGTAGATAGGAGCTTTTTCTAGTACCCTCCTTTTACGTTCTCGATAATTCTTTGTTCCAAGTATATTCTACCTTTTTTTCCATGGGAGCATTGTTTCTTGCTATATTTAAATGGTCTGAGATGACATCTACTATTTCTTTAAAGGCAGCAGAATACATTCCGAATTTTGTGCAGCATAGAAAGTTTGGCTCAGAGCACATTCATATTATTTTGTGCGTGCATGCGTGACATATTCCTAAATAGCTCCCGTCTTTTATATGTTTACTAGCATGCTATAACAATTTTATTAGTCCTTTTTGCCATCAGTGCTAAATCTTTGCTATAGTCTGTTCGATTTCTAACGGCTCATTTTCGCATTACGGCTTATTTACGTAACAGAATATTTTGCGGTTTAGGTTGTTACAGCAGTTTGCTACATGTGCCATATAAGTATATTAAAGTTTGAGAAAAGTTTGAAGCAACCAGCCGCCACAAGAGCATAATCGAACTTGCCACTTATGCTCTGAAAACCTAGCACTGTAATAAGACTTCTAGCGAAAATGGGCCGTTTGGAATTGAACAGACTATAGCACCTACTTTTCGCTAGCATAATTTGATAAATCAATGGTAAATTCATAAAAGTAGCATGCCGAATGAATTACAACATTGCAAATAAGTCAGTTCTTATCTACTTCGTAATCTCGATGTTATTGGGAGTACTTATGTATAAAAAACAATCATTTTATACAAAGTTCAGAAATTAAAGAAAAATATTCAGTGTAATCTTTCCACATCTATGTGCAAACTAACCCCCAATGCTAGATTAATCATCCTGATGTTTTACTGAAAATTTTGTAAAAAATTTAACTTTTTACAATCTCATTGAAATAAAGTAAATTTTTGGTGTAAAGTTTACAAGGAATATTAAGTGTAAA
Source organism: Mermis nigrescens (assembly GCA_036768485.1). Classification (NCBI taxonomy): domain Eukaryota; kingdom Metazoa; phylum Nematoda; class Enoplea; order Mermithida; family Mermithidae; genus Mermis; species Mermis nigrescens. The sequence goes on from JAVLUZ010000043.1 coordinate 2,352,980, forward strand.
GGAAGTAATAGTCAAGTTCGTAATCCAGATATTACGGAAAATCCTTATTTCTCGCATGCTATTTTTAAAAAAATATTAGAAAAACTTTAGCAAGACGATGGAATTAAAATTAATCGCTAGCATAATCTTTACTCAACCGTTAAATTTTAAGAGTGACTAAAGTCAGATTCGTAGTCCTCATGTTACGTGTAACATTTAAGAAAAACCCTCTACAACATTCCAGGAGCAAATAAATTTTCATTGTGAAATACTCTACACCATATTGAGTACAAAATAGCTCTCCAATAGAACGCTAAACCATTCGCATAATGCATTCTTATAGTTAAGATTATGTCCTGGCTTAAAACGAAAACAAATAATGGGCAAAACTGACGCAGAAACATGTTTTTGAACTAAAGACAGCACATTGCACCTCCACGACTTGGAGAATAACCCTAGAAAATAAGTTAGTATAAATAAAAACACGACGAAATACAGCGTATAAGCGCACATACAAACATTATTTTTCGACTAGACCGTGCAACATAATTCATAATCCGAGATGTTGTCTGACAAAACGGATAGAAAAAGAGTTTTGTGCCACAGAGTTTTTACATTCCAGACCTATCTCTATATTATTTCTGTACCTGAGCCTTGAAATGCGCTTTATCTTTAGAGTAGTTCGCAGTTTGCATTTTCCAATTCATAACCAGAGAAGTCGACAAAGTAAAATTACATAAAAAAGTGTTTTCGCCCATGATTAGAAGTTTTAACTTTAAACTGCTGGGAATGACTTTCTATCGTCTTTGTAGAAAGCTGATAGTTTCAACATGTAGCTCTTAAAGCGCTTCGGTATCACAAAAAAATTTTTCGGTCTCATATTTGGAAAAGTTGCCAGACATATTAATAGAAAATGAAAATGCGATAAAAATGCATTTTTTTCTCCCAAGATTTTCCACCAGAGATACTTGAGCACAAGAACTGCTGCCGGTTTCCAAAAATTAATAAGTAATTTTTCGAAAAATTCTTTCTTCACCACTATTTGTTCTTCAATTTGATCGAAGATTAATACTGAGTAAGCTAAAAATCGCCCATGAAAAATGTCAGAAATCGTCGCTTTATAGCGTTTGCAAGAACACCTTACACAATACTTACAAGCTGAGTTTTAAGTGAAAAAGGAAAACAAAAACACCCATTGAAAGGCTGCACCGATTCCTCCTACTAAACAAATAACTCAATATGTATTTTTCGATAAAGTAATATCCGCCAAACACAAAAGTACGGAGTCAAGTTAAGTCAGCTTACGTGCTTTTTGCCATGCTGCACAAAAATAACAAATAGGCAAAAAATGAGATAAGACAAGTGCAAGCAGGACAGTAGAAGTGTGCTGTCCTTTCACTCATAACTAATTAGGAGAAATAACGTGGGTAATTTAAGCTTAGCTTAAAAATATGTTACAAACTAAGGACGAAAGAGTGCTCTGATAGAACAAAAAAGACAATTATGCCTGGAAATACGCATTATTTAAATTAAAAGAGCTTAAACTGGGTACCAATTGAAAAATTAACAATCCTATAGCTGGGATACATCTGAGAGGTGCTTTTTTCAAAAGATAGATAATTTAAAAAATCTGCTGGTTTTTCTGTTTTCTCTTACGCTCAACAGCTTGTAATGAGCTAGTAAAGTTTCAGTGTGACGTTATAACATATACAAACATGTGACAATTTTCTTGCCCAGCTTGTACACAACTAAAGCGAATTAAATTATCTAATACGCAATTTTTTGGCTTTAACCATTATTCCTTGAGGGGGTGTAAAGGGTATGTCCCCTAAAAACCTATTCATGGAAAAGTGCTACGGTTTAAGGGCTACACGTAGACCTTGACTACGTTTGTTGACAATATCTAGTCAAAATTTTATACTCTGGTCGTGACAAAAGACACGTTTTTATCTTTTTTTAACATTGCCAACTTCGCCGATTATAAATCGACGCTCGAAATATATTATGCATCGCAATTTGACGCTTTTTTATATTCAAGACAGAGTTAGATCTGGAGGTGTAAAATTTGTAGTCTACTGTAAAGAGAAGTATCGGTAGTTACAAACTGAACTTCATTGCGATTCTCTACAACCAATATTGAGTTATTTTTAGTGGTGTAAGGTGCCAGCTGTTTGATGAAAAAGGTTATTGCAATTATTCTGTCTGCGAAGTTCTCTTTTATATGAATTGGTAGGTTCGGACTAATGCAAAAATGAAGAACGTCTTTAGGGTTAATACATCGCAGTAAGGCGTGTGATTTAGTCCTGGTTGTGTATAGTTTCGAGTCTGGGGTGAATAACACGTTTCTGGGTCGTTTTGACCATGATCGTCTTTCATTATGAGTAGGAGCATGATCTCAACTCTAGAAATGCTTCATGCATAAAGATTACACATTTTAACGGATTATTCAATTTTTACCCAATAAAGTAGTGAGGTAGTTTACACTAGAGATTTATTTTACTCCAAGAGTGCTGCGGAGGGCTAATTTTTGTAAAATATTATAGGAACATCTGGTTTCGAATGAGATTTTAGACTTTCTTTACACTAGGAGGTTGTGTAAAGTTTTCACTGAAAATTAAATTTAGCTACAGAGTATTACTGAAGATTGACTTTCTTGTATAATGGTCTCCTGAGCATAAGGCTTTCTTTATACTATCAGGATTACGAGCTTGACTGCTATTTTCCTTATACCCTTTTGTTTGTAAACTTTACACTTTATGTCAAATCAGATCCAGGAGGTTGTGGGTTGCACAAGCTAAGTTTTTTACGAACCGTTCTTCATAAATCAGAATCCGGATATAAATTCATGTTTCGTGTACTCAATTGCTGTGAAAGGTCTAAAGTTCCAAAACGTAGAGTGTAAGTTTTATGGAAAGTGTTCTAAATAATTTACGAAGTAGGAAAGGAGTCTCATTTTCAAGCTATTAGTTAAATTGAATAGAAAAATTTGTTTCCTGTGTTGATGGAGTGTTATATTTCATTAGGCTAGTTTAGTATTCAGTTTATTGATCGATTCACTCAAACCATTTGGATTAAGCAGGTCACTAGTGAAGAAAAATGCCTTGGTGGAAGAAATAGGAGTAATATACTTCGAATAGCGGATTATTAAAAACGAAAAAAGTAAGGACTAGGAAAATGTAACCTATGCGCGCTAAAAATCATTGGAATGTGCAAAGAAATCCAGACATACTCTAAGCATCAAAAAATTGGAGTACATTTTGCGGCCTCTAAAAAAGAAATTGCCCTTTCAAAACAATTCTCACTGGTTTAGTGACGAGGTTAGAAGGAAACTTTGACCTGTGCTCAATAGTCGATTTAGTTCGATATTAGTATCGCATTTTTAAGATGATGTAATCAATACTCACTTAAATGGCTCATTAGATGAATTATGACATTTGCATCATGCTGTTTACTAGGCGTGTTGAAACGATGTAGGTTCATTTTCTTCTGCTTCGTCTTTCTACATAAGAGGTATTAAATTTTCCTGTCTATTGTTTTGCACTATTGCGTTTGTCTGCACAGATATCTCGCTTATTATTCTTCCGCTGTGTCCTAAATTCTTTGGTGCTAACTACACGTCAACGGGGTAGAGGGTGGGAGGGGAGGTTGCACTGCATCCTTGGAACTCGAAGCCCCTCCCTACATTATTTTTTATACCCCAGAATCCTGTTTTTAGTAACATGAATAACGATTGCTCCCAAACATACCCCAGAATTTTCTAGCATGAATTTAACGATGAAACGAAGGAATTTTATGAAAACTTTTTTCGAAAAATGTATCAATGACCATATTATATATCAAATTCTGCTAGGATAAAAAGGCTATAGTTCTGTTTCCACTCAACAATCAACTTTAGCAAGGGTGCGAGTTGTATGTAAATACAATTATTATTAGTTAAATCTTGGTTTAACTCGAGTTATACACTTTGGCTTACAAACCGGTGTATTCTCTTTCCTCCCTACGTTAGCTTATATTTAAGTCTCTGATAAGCCCAGCTTAAAATTATAGACTAAGCTTAGGTTTACTTTACGCTCAGCTTAGACGGTTTGGGATTCCCTAACTCGGCGCCTTACACTTAGGCTGGTGTAAATTGGTATACCATTTTTAAATACACATACATTTTCATACATAGAAAATTCACAACACAATACACTAGATATATCATTTTGACCTGACTCCGCCTCCCGTCGACCTGAAAAACAAAATAGGTATACTTATACACACGGCCTATGCTTATACACATATCCTATACTTTTACACGTGTCCTATGCCTATACACGTGTCCTATACTTAACCATAGGATCTGGCCGCGTTCAACTTTTGGCATACCTAATTTAATATGCACCCTGCAGAAAGCCAGGGTGCGACCTCCGCCTACTTCGCCTATGCTTGAGCACTGCCTATCCTTAACTATGAGATCCAGGTTCCACCCTTAACTACTCTTATCAGCTGCTAAAACTTCAGTTAAACTAGAAGTTAGATTGTTTGAGGATTTACAATGACGTGAGACATAAGTAAGCATTAAGCAGTGGAATGCCAGCACACATGTACGTAGGGGTCCGGTTAGGGAGTATGCACTTCTCCCGGAGGGCCAAATATCCCCAGAAACCAAAATACTCCCTCAGAATTCAAATTTTGAATTTTTTTGTTTCTTCATATTTTTTATGCTTATGTATAGTGCTCGATAGTGCTCAATTAAAAGACTTACCTTTGGCAATGCTCTGTAGTAAAAGCTAATTTTAAGTGTAAAGTAGTATGGAGGGGGGAGGGTCGCGCGCGCATTTTGGGGGTACCGCTATGTTATAACGTGGGGACAGGCCGCCTATCTTTTGTACACGGGGGTACCACTTTTTAACCAGCTTGTTGGGCCCTGAAACATTATAATAAACAGACTCAATTAGGTCGCTGAGTGAAGCAATCGTTATATCGCGCATTGGCTAAGTGACGCAGCATTGGCGACGCAATTTTTGCAGCTGGTAATATCGCGCATTGGCTAATAATAAGCGCATTGACGAAGCATTTTTTGCTACTGGCGGCTCTCTTTTATGTCCGCGCAGCCTGTTTGGAATTTATAATAAGCGCACTTGCGAAGAATTTTTTATGATCGGCGCATTTTGTTGACTAGCGAAGCAATTTTTTTACAATAGGATTAAAAAGAGTAGTTAGCCCTGTTAGCCTGGACACAACGTTATAAGATATCCCATGTTATAAGATAGGCAAAACGGGAAAACGCATTGTGACGTGTTCTAAACACATTGTGACGTGTTCAAAAGGTATTTGCTGAGTGATGGAGGTGTGCTATACAGAAGGCAGTCTTGGTGGAGGGGCCTTGGGGAAGGAACCGGCATCCCCCTATGCTATAACATAGCCCATGTTATAAGATAGGCAAAACGATAAAACGCATTGTGACGTGTTAACAAAATGAATAAAAAACAAAAAAACAAGCTTAATGTGTTAAACACGCTTAAACACACTTTATGTGTTATGGGAGCAGCCTTAGGGTCAGGGAGCCGCCATAGGAAGGGGGCCAACCTAGGGGATTGGTTTGGGGGTTAGGGAGCAGCCACGGGTCAGGGAGCAGCCATAGGAAGGGGGCCAACCTAGGGGATTGTTTTGGGGTTTTGGGAGCAGCCCTAGCAAAGGGAGCGGGTCAGGGAGCAGCCAAGGGGCAGGGAATGAAAAGGGAGTGGGAAAAAGGAGTGGGGCAGGGGACAGCCCTACCAAAGGGAGCGGGTCAGGGAGTAGCCGTGGGGTCAGGGAGCCGCCTGGGAGCCCCTGGGAGCCGCCGCCGCCTGCAGTGATAAAACTTAATTATAATTGTGAGGCAGGGGTCCGCTCATGCAACACATCAACACAATGTGTAAGCCATTTAGTAAGCATGCCCAAGCATTATGTTTTGCCTGAAAGCTGAAAGTCTATAAATAAGGATTCTTACAACTGAAATATAGTTTCTGACAAACGTCATTATGGCCAATATTGTCAAATCTCGTGTTACTGGTCTCAGTGGGGTTTCTAAGGAGCCTCCATCGGCAGACGCCAGTAATCTTTTTGGTGCCGATTCAAACCGATCGCAGCTTCCGAAGCGCAAGCTGCACCAATGTACTGTATGTGATAAATTTTTTACACGTCAAAGCAGGTTAGCAGAGCATGAGAATTCTTCGCATTTAGGAGCTAGGTATAAATGTCCTTCATGTGCCACTCTTTTCCGATTAAAAAGGAAATTAGTTACTCATTTTGAGGTGAAACATGTGGTACCAAACTGTATGTATTGTGAGCAATCTTTCAGTTCAAAAAAGGAATTATTTTCGGACACTCACATGAAAAAATGCCTAAAAGTACGTGCTAATCCTGTCATTGAACCAATTGAAAAAATTGAAACTTCTGAAATTATCCCTGAGGACAGAATGATTGCTGAAGATTTGTCCACCTACCCTGAAGAAATTAGGGATGAAGTTGGGAGATACTGGCGGCTTATCCGAACGACTAAAACTGTGAATGATGTGTTGGATCATGCATATAACTATAGATGGGGAACTGGAAATTACCTGGAAATGTTGAGTGATATTTTCCAAAATGAAAAGGAAGCTTTTCGTGTAGATGCAGCACTTGGGTGTTTCCTCAAAAATCGTGAAACTGGTGCAGTAAATTATTGGTACGCATGTCAGAATAATTTTACGCTATTAGGAAAACCTGTTCTTATAACTAATGGTAATGATGTAAAAAATGTGGCTGAAAAATTGCACGAAATTGATATTGAAGAAAAATTTACTCGCCCTGACACTAAATGGGGACTACTGGCAATAACCAATGTTGAATTTTTTGTGACACCACAGAAAGATTTTATAAGTGGTTGTACAGATGTAGAACTCCCACTAGAAGTAACAAATCAGCGACACACTTTGCATATGACTCAAGATAATAATCGTCATAAATTTAATGATAATTTATGCTTTTTCCGCTGTTTAGCACAGTGTCTTGTGGGAAACTTTGATCCAAACAGCGTTTTTCAAGTTTTTGTCAAATACTGCCAAAAGAAAAATATTCAAGCAAATGTTGAGACTTTTACTGGCGTCCCATACACAGATTTAGAAATAATCGAAAAATTGTTTCAGGTAGATATTCAGTGTTTTCACATGGATGAGGTAGCTGTCTGTTGGAAGAATGTAGTAAGAAAGTATGAAAAACTATTAAATCTTGACATTTCTTACACCAATTCTAGACAAGCTCACTATAGTTACATTATAAATCTCGATCAGTATGCTAAACAATACATGTGCCTCATGTGCAGGCGGTTATTTAGAAAAGCAGAAAAATTGAGTGATCATGCAAAACATCATTGCAGGCATGGCAAAACAAAACATAAATTTCCTGGTGGAGTATATCAGCTGAAGAAAACAATTTTTGAGGAATTGCAGGAATATGAAATACAGGTTGAAAATGAGCAACATTTTTGTAATTTCTTCGCTGTTTACGATTTTGAAGCTCTTCTTGTGAAAAAATGCATAGAAACTTCTGAAAAGTTGAGATTTGTTGCTCAACATCAGCCCATTTCCTGTGCTGTGCATACAAGTGTTCCGGGATTTCAGCCCCAATGTTTTGTAGACAGTAATCCGGATCATTTAGTCAAACGGCTTCTAGAACATCTGGAAAAAAATTCAAAAGGCGCAAAGTGTCATTCTTTTATCTACATTTCAACATGTTTTTGATGCTCTTGATGCAAAAATAAGCACTAGTGAAGCATATATTAAGGAGCAAGAAGCCGATGTTAGACGAGAAAAGGATTGCTCAATAAATTGATTCGGACTAAAACTAAGCTGTATAGATATTGCACTCAACTTACGTGTCTCGGATTTAATTCGGGAAAATATGATGTAAATTTAATTAAACGCAATCTATTTCCTGCACTCATTCAACAAGTGCGGACTGATCCTGAAAACAATACATGGCCAAAAGCAATTTTACGAAACGGATCAACACTTTGCTTATCCACTAGCATTTTTAAGTTTCTCGATGTTAGTACTTATGTTGCACCTGGTTTTAGTTTAGACGTGTTCATGAGAGCATACAAGGCGACATTAGTAAAAGCCAAATTCCCTTATGAATATTTAGATTCGTTTGAAAAATTGTCTGAGACACAATTACCGCCTCCTGAAGCATTCTACAGCTCACTTAAAGATGAATGCATCAGCACAGCCGATTATGCACAATGCCAGCAGTACTGGCAACAATATAATATGACGACATTGAAGGACTATCTAATTTTCTATAATATGAGGGATGTTGTACCATTCTTAGAAGCCTGTAGTAACATGTCACAGCTGTATTGGGACAGATTTAAAATTGATATTTTCAGAGAAGCAATGTCCTTACCGGGAACCACAGAACGGTACCTTTTCAAAAGCATTCCTGACACTAAATTTTCGCTTTTCTCGGAAAATTCAAAAAATGTCTACTATATGCTAAAATCGAGTATGTGTGGCGGTCTTTCAATGGTTATGACTCGATTAGCAATTAAAGACCAAACATTTATCAGGAACAACCCATTAAAACCAGTAAAATCAGTTGTAGGCCTGGATTTTAATGCATTATACTTGTGGGCTCAATCTAAAGACATGCCTACTGGTTATTACGACCACTGGATAATCGAAAAAAATAATAAATTTCACAAAATTAGCTCTTCTAGGCCTATTTCAGTAGAATACTTAGAATGTGAGAGTGAAAAAATAGGTCATCATATTCAGCATTTAGGTAACAATAAGGAAAAAACAATAGGCCCCGCCTGCTTACCTGTTGACGGATTTTGCGCTGATACACATACAGTATATGAATTTTACGGTTGTTATTATCACTGCCATAACTGCTTGGCAGGACAAAGAAACAAGAAAAAGGATCCTGCAGATGCACATGCATGGATTCAGACAAAAGAAGCCTACATACGATCACTGGGCTATAATGTAATTAGTATATGGGAATGTGAATGGCACTCTATTAGGAGGGAATATTTGAAATCTGTTCGCAAATTTTACTTCAAAGTCTGGACAAATGAAGCAGAAATGATCCAAGCAGTCTTAGATGGGTCGGTTTTTGGCTTTGCAAAAGTAGATATTTCTACTCCTGAAAATTTGAAACCCTTATTTTCCGATTTCCCGCCAATAATAAAACATGCAGAAATTGGTAGGGATGATATTGGACCTCTGATGAAAGAGTATGCAGAAAAAATGGGCTACTTACAAAACCTCGACATAATCTGATCAGTAGTTATTTTGGAAAAGAAATTCTGCTTTCCACAGAAATGATTAGATTTTTGGTCCAACATGGCCTTGTACTGGAGAAAGTTTATGAAGTTATTCAGTATGATAGATCAAAGCCATTTGAAAAATTTAGGGACACAGTCACCAAGCATAGACAAGAAGGTGATGAGGACCCTGAACTGGCCATGATCGCCGATACTTTCAAACTATTGGGCAACACTGGATATGGCAAAACACTAACTAATAAGGAACAGCACGTAGATGTGTTTTATGCTGACTACGAAAAAGCAGCTGAAGCAAGTCTTAGCCCATATATTAAGAAAGTTAAATTCATAACAACGAACTGTTATGAAGTGCATATGTTCAAGAAGGAAATTGTTTTGGATTTGCCTATAATAATTGGTCTATCAGTCTATAATTGGGCGAAAATTCGAATGTTGGAGTTCTTTTATGATGTGCTCTTGAAATATTTTGACATTTCGGATTATCAGTGTATGCAGACAGACACTGACAGCATATACTTGGCACTATCTAACGAAAATTTGTTGGATTTAGTGAAGCCTGAACTCAGGGAAGAGTTTGAGGAAATACATGAAAAGTGGTTTGTGACATCAAAAGCAACTAAACGAGCTCCTGGTCTGCTGAAAGAGGAGTTTAAAGGAACAGCCATGTGCTGTTTAGCTGCAAAAACGTACATTGCTGTTGATGACTTGACAGGAAATATTAAAGTCAGCAGTAAAGGATTAATGAAAAAAATTAATTGGCTGACCTTCAATCAGTACACTGGTGTGTTGGATACTCAAATAGCACATATAGGAAAAAATATTGGATTCAGGATGCAACCTGATAATCAGATGTGGACGTACATTCAAGAGAAACAGGGACTGCCGTATCTATACATTAAGAGAAAAGTCCTGTCTGACGGCATAACTACAGTCCCACTCGTCATTTAAACACACTAAAAAATGAAATTTCAGGATTTTTGCTCTTTCATGGCAATAGGACGCCTAATATCCCTCTGAACCGGGCACGTGGTTAGGAGTTCTAGAGCCATGGTTAAATAGATATAAAATGAAAATGACCTACCATTGTGCCAACCTCCTCGTGGTGTAGGTCGGACATTGACTAATGGGCAAAAAAATTGTTTTAAAATGTGAATCAAAGTTTGTAAAGTTTGGAACATTCTTTGTAAAGTTTGGAACATTCTTTAAAGTTTGGAACATTCTTTGTAAAGTTTGGAACATTCTGGGTAAGTTTGAACACTTTGTAAAGTTTGGAACCTAATTTATATGTTATAACATAGCAAGTTTGTAAAGTTTGGAACATTTTTTGTAAAGTACAAACTTTGTTCCAAATTTTACAAACTATGCTCCAAACTTTACAAAAAATGTTCCAAACTTTACAAACTTGCTGCGTTATAACATATAAATTAGGTTCCAAACTTTACAAAGATTGTTCCAAACTTTACAAAGAATGTTCCAAACTTTACAAAGAATGTTCCAAACTTTACAAACTTTGATTCACATTTTAAAACAATTTTTGTGCCCATTAGTCAATGTCCGACCTACAACACAAGGAGGTTGGCACAATGGTAGGTCATTTTCAGTTTATATCTATTTAACCATGGCTCTAGAACTCCTAACCACGTGACTGGTTCAGAGGGATATTAGGCGTCCTATTGCCATGAAAGAGCAAAAAATCCTGAAAATTCATTTTTTAGTGTGTTTAAATGTCGAGTGGGACTGTAGATATGCCGTCAGACAGGACTTTTCTCTTAATGTATAGATACGGCAGTCCCTGTTTCTCTTGAATGTACGTCCACATCTGATTATCAGGTTGCATCCTGAATCCAATATTTTTTCCTACATGTGCTATTTGAGTATCCAACACACCAGTGTACTGATTGAAGGTCAGCCAATTAATTTTTTTCATTAATTTTTTACTGCTGACTTTAATATTTCCTGTCAAGTCATCAACAGCAATGTACGTTTTTGCAGCTAAACAGCACATGGCTGTTCCTTTGAACTCCTCTTTCAGCAGACCAGGAGCTTGTTTAGTTGCTTTTGATGTCACGAACCACTTTTTATGTATTTCCTCAAACTCTTCCCTGAGTTCAGGCTTCACTAAATCCAACAAATTTTCGTTAGATAGTGCCAAGTATATGCTGTCAGTATCTGTCTGCATGCACTGATAATCCGAAATGTCAAAATATTTCAAGAGCACATCATAGAAGAACTCCAACATTCGAATTTTCGCCCAATTATAGACTGATTGACCAGTTATTATAGTCGAATCCAAAACAATTTCCTTCTTGAACATATGCACTTCATTCCAGTTCGTTGTTATGAATTTAACTTTCTCAATATATGGGCTAAGACTTGCTTCAGCTGCGTTTTCGTAATCAGCATAAAACACATCTACGTGCTGTTCCTTTTTAGTCAGTGTTTTGCCATATCCAGTGTTGCCCGATAGTTTGAAAGTATCGGCGATCATGGCCAGTTCAGGGTCCTCATCACCTTCTTGTCTATACTTGGTGACTGTGTCCCTAAATTTTTCAAATGGCTTTGATCTATCATACTGAATAACTTCATAAACTTTCTCCAGTACAAGGCCATGTTGGACCAAAAATCTAAATCATTTCTGTGGAAAGCAGAATTCCTTTTCCAAAATAACTACTGATCAGATTATGTCGAGGTTTTGTAAGTAGCCCATTTTTTTCTGCATACTCTTTCATCAGAGCTCCAATGTCATCCCTACCAATTTCTGCATGTTTTATTATTGGCGGGAAATCGGAAAATAAGGGTTTCAAATTTTCAGTAGTAGAAATATCTACTTTTGCAAAGCCGAAAACCGACCCATCTAAGACTGCTTGGATCATTTCTGCTTCATTTGTCCAAACTTTGAAGTAAAATTTGCGAACAGATTTCAAATATTCCCTCCTAATAGAGTGCCATTCACATTCCCATATACTAATTACATTATAGCCCAGTGATCGTATGTAGGCTTCTTTTGTCTGAATCCATGCATGTGCATCTGCAGGATCCTTTTTCTTGTTTCTTTGTCCTGCCAAGCAGTTATGGCAGTGATAATAACAACCGTAAAATTCATATACTGTATGTGTATCAGCGCAAAATCCGTCGACAGGTAAGCAGGCGGGGCCTATTGTTTTTTCCTTATTGTTACCTAAATGCTGAATATGATGACCTATTTTTTCACTCTCACATTCTAAGTATTCTACTGAAATAGGCCTAGAAGAGCTAATTTTGTGAAATTTATTATTTTTTTCGATTATCCAGTGGTCGTAATAACCAGTAGGCATGTCTTTAGATTGAGCCCACAAGTATAATGCATTAAAATCCAGGCCTACAACTGATTTTACTGGTTTTAATGGGTTGTTCCTGATAAATGTTTGGTCTTTAATTCCTAATCGAGTCATAACCATTGAAAGACCGCCTCACATACTCGATTTTAGCATATAGTAGAAATTTTTTGAATTTTCCGAGAAAAGCGAAAATTTTGTGTCAGGAATGCTTTTGAAAAGGTACCGTTCTGTGGTTCCGGTAAGGACATTGCTTCTCTGAAAATATCAATTTTAAATCTGTCCCAATACAGCTGTGACATGTTACTACAGGCTTCTAAGAATGGTACAACATCCCTAATATTATAGAAAATTAGATAGTCCTTCAATGTCGTCATATTATATTGTTGCCAGTACTGCTGGCATTGTGCATAATCGGCTGTGCTGATGCATTCATCTTTAAGTGAGCTGTAGAATGCTTCAGGAGGCGGGAATTGTGTCTCAGACAATTTTTCAAACGAATCTAAATACTCATTAGGGAATTTTGCTTTTACTAATGTCGCCTTGTATGCTCTCATGAACACGTCTAAACTAAAACCAGGTGCAACATAAGTACTAACATCGAGAAACTTAAAAATTCTAGTGGATAAGCAAAATGTGGATCCGTTTCGTAAAATTGCTTTTGGCCATGTATTGTTTTCAGGATCAGTCCGCACTTGTTGAATGAGTGCAGGAAATAGATTGCGTTTAATTAAATTTACATCAAATTTTCCCAAATTAAATCCGAGACACGTAAGTTGAGTGCAATATCTATACAGCTTAGTTTTAGTCCGAATCAATTTATTGAGCAATCCTTTTTCTCATCTAACATCGGCTTCTTGCTCCTTAATATATGCTTCACTAGTGCTTATTTTTGCATCAAGAGCATCAAAAACATGTTGAAATGTAGATAAAAGAATGACACTTTGCGCCTTTTCAATTTTTTCCAGATGTTCAAGAAGCCGTTTGACTAAATGATCCGGATTACTGTCTACAAAACATTGGGGCTGAAATCCCGGAACACTTTTATGCACAGCACAGGAAATGGGCTGATGTTGAGCAACAAATCTCAACTTTTCAGAAGTTTCTATGCGTTTTTTCACAAGAAGAGCTTCAAAATCGTAAACAGCGAAGAAATTACAAACATGTTGCTCATTTTCAACCTGTATTGCATATTCCTGCAATTCCTCAAAAATTGTTTTCTTCAGCTGATATACTCCACCAGGAAATTTATGTTTTGTTTTGCCATGCCTGCAATGATGTTTTGCATGATCACTCAATTTTTCTGCTTTTCTAAATAACCGCCTGCACATGAGGCACATGTATCGTTTAGCATACTGATCGAGATTTATAATGTAACTATAGTGAGCTTGTCTAGAATTGGTGTCAATTTTTCGATTATTTCTAAATCTGTGTATGGGACGCCAGTAAAAGTCTCAACATTTGCTTGAATATTTTTCTTTTGGCAGTATTTGACAAAAACTTGAAAAACGCTGTTTGGATCAAAGTTTCCCACGAGACACTGTGCTAAACAGCGGAAAAAGCATAAATTATCATTAAATTTATGACGATTATTATCTTGAGTCATATGCAAAGTGTGTCGCCGATTTGTTACTTCTAGTGGGAGTTCTACATCTGTACAACCACTTATAAAATCTTTCTGTAGTGTCACAAAAAATTCAACATTGGTTATTGCCAGTAGTCCCTATTTAGTGTCAGGGCGAGTAAATTTTTCTTCAATATCAATTTCGTGCAATTTTTCAGCCACATTTTTTACATCATTACCATTAGTTATAAGAACAGGTTTTCCTAATAGCGTAAAATTATTCTGACATGCGTACCAATAATTTACTGCACCAGTTTCACGACTTTTGAGGAAACACCCAAGTGCTGCATCTACACGAAAAGCTTCCTCTTCATTTTGGAAAATATCACTCAACATTTCCAGGTAATTTCCAGTTCCCCATCTATAGTTATATCCATGATCCAACACATCATTCTCAGTTTCAGTCGTTCGGATAAGCCGCCAGTATCTCCCAACTTCATCCCTAATTTTTTCAGGGTAGGTGGACAAATCTTGAGCAATCATTCTGTCCTCAGGGATAATTTCAGAAGTTTCAATTTTTTCAATTGGTTCAATGACAGGATTAGCACGTACTTTTAGGCATTTTTTCATGTGAGTGTCCGAAAATAATTCCTTTTTTGAACTGAAAGATTGCTCACAATACACACAGTTTGGTACCACATGTTTCACCTCAAAATGAGTAACTAATTTCCTTTTTAATCGGAAAAGAGTGGCACATGAAGGACATTTATACCTAGCTCCTAAATGCGAAGAATTCTCATGCTCTGCTAACCTGCTTTGACGGGTAAAAAATTTATCACATACAGTACATTGGTGCAGCTTGCGCTTCGGAAGCTGCGATTGGTTTGAATCGGCACCAAAAAGATTACTGGCGTCTGCCAATGGAGGCTCCTTAGAAACCCCACTGAGACCATTAACACGAGATTTGACAATATTGACCATAATGACGCTTGTCAGAAACTATATTTCAGTTGTAAGAATCCTTATTTATAGACTTTCAGCTTTCAGGCAAAACATAATGCTTGGGCATGCTTACTAAATGGCTTACACATTGTGTTGATGTGTTGCATGAGCGGACCCCTGCCTCACAATTATAATTAAGTTTTATCACTGCAGGCGGCGGCGGCTCCCAGGGGCTTCCAGGCGGCTCCCTGACCCCACGGCAACTCCCTGACCCGCTCCCTTTGGTAGGGCTGTCCCCTGCCCCATTCCTTTTTCCCACTCCCTTTTCATTCCCTGCCCCTTGGCTGCTCCCTGACCCGCTCCCTTTGCTAGGGCTGCTCTCAAAACCCCAAAACAATTCCCTAGGTTGGCCCCCTTCCTATGGCTGCTCCCTGACCCGTGGCTGCTCCCTCACCCCCAAACCAATCCCTTAGGTTGGCCCCCTTCCTATGGCGGCTCCCTGACCCTAAGGCTGCTCCCATAACACATAAAGTGTGTTTAAGCGTGTTTAACGCATTAAGCTTGTTTTTTTTTGTTTTTTATTCATTTTGTTAACACGGCACAATGCGTTTTATCATTTTGCCTATCTCATAACATGGGCTATGTTATAGCATGGGGGGATGCCGGTTCCTTCCCCAAGGCCCCTCCACCAAGACTGCCTTCTGTATAGCACACCTCCATCACTCAGCAAATACCTTTTCAACACGTCACAATGTGTTTTAGAAAACCTCACAATGCGTTTTCCCGTTTTGCCTATCTGATAACATGTGATATCTTATAACGTTGTGTCCAGGCTAACAGGGCTAACTACTCTTTTTAATCCTATTGTAAAAAAATTGCTTCGCTAGTCAACAAAATGCGCCGATCATAAAAAATTCTTTGCAAGTGCGCTTATTATAAATTCCAAACAGGCTGCACGGACATAAAAGAGAGCCGCCAGTAGCAAAAAATGCTTCGTCAATGTTCTTATTATTAGCCAATGCGCGATAATACCAGCTGCAAAAAATTGCGTCGCCAATGGTGCGTCACTTAGCCAATGCGCGATATAATGATTGCTTCACTCAGCGACCTAATTGAGTCTGTTTATTATAATGTTTCAGGGCCCAACAGGCTGGTTAAAAAGTGGTACCCCCGTGTACAAAAGATAGGCGGCCTGTCCCCACGTTATAACATAGCGGTACCCCTCCATACTACTTGTAAACTTTGCACAATCGATGAGTGTAAAGCGTGTCTGAAATTTTATTCAAAAACCAAATGTTCCTAATACAATTTTACAAAAAAATTGACACTCAATTACACCAAAGGAACAAAACAAACCTTCAGTGTAAACTATTTCACACCTTCATTTCGTGCAAAGTAATTAATTCAGTAGACTGTATGACTCTTAAGCGTAATGCATTATCCGACTTTAGATCATGTCACAAGTCCTTTTGGAAGAGCCTAAAGTGCAAAGCTGACGCAGAAATGTGCTTTTCAACCAGAATTTCAACATCACACCTCCAAAACGATTGAGTGTAAAGAAGTCATCAAACTGCGTTTTTTAACCCTTTTGGACATTTAGTATATTTTTGCATTAGTCTGGACAAACCAATTCAAAACCGTAGAACAACTACGAAAATGTTTTTTAACAATAAACTGATACTTTACATCTCCAGAAATATCGCCGTATTAAGTGTATAGAATCATGACCAGGTGCGATTTGTAACTGCTGATATTCACTTCAGTAATACGTGATGTCCTATTAGGGTCTCCGTGCTTAAGCATATAGCAAATGCTTAAGCATAGAGACACTGAAATTGTTGGCGCAAAAGTGCCTAAAATAGGGCCGTAACATAGAGCACGGGCTCAATACAAATTCCTAAACCACTTCGTATTAGTACGACGCATGAAATATTATCATCATCTATGACGCTCTAGGCGGAAAAATTTTTTTAGTGTAAAGTTTACATCTGCAACTAAAAACGCAATATTGATTGTAAAGAAACAAAATAAATTTTGACGTGTAGCACTTATGACGGGGCACATTTTAAAGATAATTAACACGTTCTGTCTACTAAGTGGAGGATATGGCAGGGAAGAACATTTTTTTGTCCTAGACTCTTTACAATAAACCGCCTCTAAATTCGAAAATATTACTTTTTCAAAAAAATAAAAAGTCTCCCCTAGATTTTATAACCGTCTACCTTTTGAAAATCAATCAGACTGCATGGAATGTAAAACTGAGCTAGATATGCTTCGGGCACATAAAAACAGTATAAAAACCGTCTAATTTACACTCCTGTGCAACAACCAATGAGTGTAAAGAAATTTTAAGACCAGATTAGTAAACTACTAATTAGGGAAAACATTTTTAAACGAAAATTCATCATCCACGACGCTCTGCGCGGAAAAATTTTTTCAGTGTAAAGTTTACACCTGCACTAATAACACAATATTGATTGTAAAGAGACAAAATAAATTTTAACGTGTAGCACTTAAGACGAGGCACATTTCAAAGGTAGTTACCACGTTCTGTCTACTTAAGTGGAGAATATAGCAGGAAAAAATATTTTTCTGTCCCAGACTCTTTACAATAAACCGCCTCTAAATTCGAAAATATTACTTTTTAAAAAAATAAAAAAGTCTCCCCTAGATTTTATAACCGTCTACCTTTTGAAATCAATCAGATTGCATGGAATGTAAAACTGAGCTAGATATGCTGGGGCACATAAAAACAGCAAAAAACGGTCTAATTTACACTCCTGTGCAACAACCAATGATGTGTAAAGAAATTTTAAGACCAGATTCGTCACCTACTAATTAGGGAAAGCTTTTTTTAAAAAATTGGCCCTCCGCAAATCATTTGAATTTTTGGTGTAAACTTTACACACTCACAACGCACTCGGTATTGAGTGTAAACAAAGAGAAAAAATCGGAGCACAAAGTTTTTTTTATCTACCTTTTAAAATAAACCGCAGCTCTCAGATGTGTGCCATTATAGCTGTGAGGGAGGGACACAAATTTCGCACTCGCTGTATAAAACATATAAAAAAGGATGGCGAAGTACATTATAGGGGGAATATTATGGTTTTCAAGGGGATACACCCCCCACGCGCCCAGGTGTAAATGGAACCCAGATTATGAAGTAAATCACCCAAATGATGCATGCATGTAGATATCCTACGTACTTATATAACAAGTGAGAGCAAAGCAACAAATAATTTATTAAGTTGATTGATATTAACTATGGCTAAATTATAGGCTTTGTATTTATTTTACATGTGATCATCAAAATCATTCATTTGCTGAGCGACTTCAGAATGAACAGAATCAACGAGATTGGCCATGTAATAAATGCAACAAATTACGAAAAAGCGGCTGCAGTTTTTGGATGGACAAGTTTTCGATCAGTCCCGACAAATACTTCTTTTGCTCTTCTTCGAATTCATAATATTTCTCTTTCAAACCCAAGCTTTCATATATAGTTTTCACTTCCGTTACTTTGTCTGACTTGCTGTAGCATTCCTAAAAAGCTAAAGACCCTAATTGACATCCGTGCAATGATCACTTTTCCATTGCTAAGACATAATTCGAGCAATTAAGAAACTTGAAAAAATTTAATTATTCTAAAGAAAAAATTTTGGTAGCTAGAAATGACGAAACTGAAGAACGAAAATCGCAAGAATATTTAGTGCAAAGCTTTCCCGCGAAATTTCACTAAAGCACCAACGAAACAATAATTTGACCATAAAATACATCTGTTTTGGGCAACAAATTTATGCATAAGAGATCGCTGAACTCAAAGAATAATAATTCCAAGCGTAAAGAATATTTATCCTCAGTGGCAAAAGTTTGCTAATAATAGCATGGCAAAGTTATAGAGCAATAAAAGAAAAAATCCTTTGGTACAATGGCTTTCTTTCACATGTATGTACAATTCTCGCCACAAAATGTCAAGAATAACAATCATTCGAAGGTCTTCTTGTATTAAGATCTTATCTTGCAACACAAGACGTCCCTGTATGTCTTGCGTTGCTGTGCTAATATATATCAAGGTGTCCTGTTCTGTAAGATAGGCACTTAGTCAGACATTGAATGAACGTTCATTCTTCACATTTTGTATCGAGATTTACATAATCTTCCTAAATGTGAAAAATGGTACAAAACAAAAACACAGTATCTGCTCACCACATGCGAGCAGTCTTTAGATACTGGAGCTCTGAATTAAGTCCAAAAATATTAATGGGACGTATAAACAGACCATTTTCTTGATTTTGCTCATCAAGCTTATTTAATTCGTACCTAAACAGATTGCGAACAAGCAAAAAATTTAAAAGCTCTAATTCAGGGATCCTGAATTAGGTTGGCTTATTTTTCATTCAAGCAAGCCTAACCCTCAATGATTACGCATGTGCTCTATCAGCTATCAGTCATCTTTTGTGCTAGAAACGACTTTTTTGACACTATACAATTTGCTAAATTTTGAACGATTTTTAGAAGCAAAGACAAAGTAAGCGCACTCTTTACACTATCCAGATAAAGTTCAAATAATTGTGCACTTTTTTCCTTTTTAGATAATGACGAATTACTGTGATTCTATAAATTAAATTATAATAAATTTATAACAAGAATTTATTTATATTCATATTCATTTTTTAGAAGTGTAAACATTAATTAATATTCAGAATTGTTTGAACGTTCCTAATGAATCTCCAATACTTGTTTGTACATTATATGCAAATTATCCACAAAAGAGCAATACAGAATAAGTTTACTTATCTACAAGAAATTTCAAATTATTCTGACCTACATCTCAGCCCTACTTTCGCCTAAAACTTATATTCAAAAAATTACCGTAAATACATGTTGAATAATTTTGAAACTTCTTGCGATAAGTCGTTGCAACTAAATTGAAATGGAGGGTTTTTGACTACTGCAATAAAGCCTAACTACATCTCAAATAAAAAATGGCTGGATATAAGAGCAACCTGTCTCTCGGGTCTGTGAGATGTATATTGAATTCGTTGAGTCACACACACCTCACAATTGTACATTCACATTATGGCCGATCTAAGAGCGGGGTCAAGAATTAAGGTTTTTTTGTTGGCCATAATGACCTTGAAAACTGGCATGAGCACAAAAATTGTGTTAAAACTACGTTATTACACAATTTCTGGTCTATTTAAAGCATTTGGAGAAAATGTTCGATTTTCATCCGTTTTCGCCTCCATTTGGCCTCATTTTCCCGATAAAATTGCCCACTTTTCTATTAAAAGGGCACTAAACCCCCAACCCCTACCGTGTATATCTGGTCACAATCCTATTCTCCGATGTCTATAATATATGTGCATACGACACAATTATAGATGGGCGGAACCAAAATTCTGGGGGATGCAATATTTTTCAGGCGACAAAAAATAGCCTTAAAAATGGTGGTATGGCGAAAAAACACCATTTTTCCAATATTTCTCATCGAGCACCATCCATTGGCATAAAAAAATTGCGAAAAAAAGGAAAAAATTTCAAAAATTGAATTCTAGGGTGGAATCTTGGTTTTTCCGGGAGTGCATACCCCCTTCCCCAAACCCCTCAAGCCAAGGTGTGGATACAACTCTATAACACGTAAAAGTAATTCTTGTTGTACACAAAAAATGTTTTGCTCTTGCCTCTAATTTCTTGAATGTACTGCACTTGTGACGCGAGGCTTTTACAGCTTGGACTATCAGCCACGTGCACTGGCCATTTTCAATGTCCGTGCCCATTTTGCCAGTAATATTTGGGTCACCAAAGCAATCCAGAAAATCGTTCTAAAAGAACATTGCTGGATGATTAGGAAACGACAAACGATCGAAGAATGTAAGGCAAAGGAAATTACAAATGAGACAAGCAAAAATCGGTATGTGTAGTAAATTCTAGGCAATCACCAGCATGAGTGTTTTTCAACTTTATGATTGTAAAAGAAAATACACTGTGAGAATGAAACGATGGCATTTTCTTCTATAAAAGAAAAATTACACGATGCAAGCAGCGTTACTGAAGTTAAAGTAATAATGTTCAAATACATTATTCAGTAAACTTGATGTTTTTTTAAGTTTTGTACACTCTTGTCGTCTTCAGTTTATCACTAAATGTTTCAAGTAAACTAAAAAGAATTTGTGTGCAGTGCCATTCTGTGTCATCGTCTGTATAAAGACGCTAAACAATTTTTGGTTTTTATTAAATCTAAATATTGTTGTCTGGTGCGATATAAAAGCATCGATGAAGATTTAAAAATTCGAAATTTCAATAAATTTAAAAATCCTTATCTGGTTGCATTATTTTAAAAGGATTTAAAGTTTCATCTGAATGCCCAGTCATCTGTTTCAGAAAATAATTTTAGACGGAAACAAAAAATTAAAAAGGATTAAAAGAATGATAAAAGTGAAAAATTATATATTTTAAAACATAATAACAAAACTTGCTATTAAAGCTTGTGTGAAGACAAAAAATTTAAAAGGATTACAGGGAAGCCTTCTTTCTGGTTTACCTGAACTTGAAAATTGTATCCCATAGCATAGCACAATTCTCGCAACTCCGCATCATATTCTCGGGTATTTAGAGACTAAACAAAATAGACTAAAAAACAGTCAGCAAAGAACGTTAAAGAATGCAGAAAATTATAAAAACTCTTAGAACATGAAGGAAACAAAAATTAAATCTTCGCGATTTTTTGATGCAATAGGTAGACTTCAAAAGGAAGAACGTCGAAAAAGTGTTTATTGTCCTCATTATTAATTTTTTAGCACCTATTTGACTTTTCACACTTTTTTGACAGCCTGATGTCAGCCATGTTTATTCGTATTCTGTCATCAGAGAGGACGTCAGGAAAATTTAGATCATAAATCTTGAATTCAGAGATACTA
Organism: Mermis nigrescens; assembly: GCA_036768485.1. Lineage (NCBI taxonomy): Eukaryota > Metazoa > Nematoda > Enoplea > Mermithida > Mermithidae > Mermis > Mermis nigrescens. The sequence continues at coordinate 2,374,994 of JAVLUZ010000043.1, forward strand.
TAGTCTATTTCACAACATTTTGCAAATGAAAATTCATTTCACTAGCTCTACGGCAATTAGCAATGATCTAAATGTAATCTTGACTAAAGTTAGCTAGTTAAAATTGCCCAAAGTGCGCGGAGCGTCCGAAATTTTTGGGGTTCATAGCTCAAAAGCGTGCTAAAATGTATTCTGACAGTCTCTTAGGTGCGCTTCACGATTATTCAACTATTTTCTTTGAGGGACCCTTGTAAAAAAAATACCCGTCTTCCAAAATTTTGGGAAGACTACTCCACCCCATCCCCTCGTAAGCGTTAGCGCTTACCTATGATATACTCAGGTACCCCATACATATGTCCCCCGTCCTCTACAGCTAGCATGGACACATCTGGTAAGTGAGGTTTTTTCAAAGATAGACATTTAAAATTCACTAGAAATGTTTTTTGTTTGTCACTCAAAGCCCAGCTTTTAAGGAGCGTGTAAAGTGCACACTAAAAACTTAAACCGCCATGAATTGCTCGCGTAGGGTCAGTTCTTTAAAATATCGCTCATCGTCTGTAGGTTGCGAATCTACATTTTAAAGTTGTTTACATGGGGCTCTATGGTAAGACAAACAACGAATTTAAATTTTTTTTATAATGCTGCCAGAAAAGAACACAGTTTAAAAATTTGTTGTAATGTAATAAATTTAATAAGTAGATCATGAATCTCTCTGAGAAAAACCTTTTTTTTAATTTTAGAAATTAGCGGTAGGTCTTGATCAAGAATACGCTAAGTGTAAAGCAATGTGGTTTAAAAAACACGTTTTTAAGGTCTTTTTCATGTTTTTCGACTGCCTACTTCTTCGGTATATTTCGTGCTCTTAAAATTATAATTAGAAATCAGAATAAAGTTGATTGTATAGGCTATCTGTGAAACCTGACCGTCTGTATTAAAAATCAATACGGGGTTATTCAAAGTGGTTCATAATTTAGACTCTGAGGTGGACGAAAAAATGCCTTTTCACATTTTTTCAAGTTATTAGGCTATTAATCGGGAGCTGCAAGTTATTATAAAAATAAAGTGTCCTCGGAGGGTTACTTTGAACTCAATACAGAATTAGCTCTCTAGGTGTAAAGTTTAATTCAGGAGTGAACAAAACATTTGTTGACTTTTTTTTTCTGCTAGCTTTTCCGGTTATGATACAACTCATGCGGTATATTCTAAAAAAGAAGCACATGTCAATGTTTGCACTGCACTTAATCGTCTTTTTTACACTCTATGCAGAATTAATTCTAGTAGTGTAAAGTGCTAGAAAACGGAGTGAAAAGTCGTTTTCTGTGGTCGATGAATTTCATTCGATATGAGATGAGTGAGACACGATCTTAATTAATACTGCAGCTGTTGAGCTTAAGTGATGTTAAATGTGTGCATGCAGCCCTCTAAACCAGGCCTTAAAGCGTACAAGCTTATGACTTACTTCTTTACATCCTTAGAAACAGAAAGCAAAACATGCAATCACGTAAGACTGTAATGATCTAGTAATAAGAGCATCGGATTTAAAATTGAGAAGTCGTGTGTTCGAGCCTAGCAATGTGTGACCTTTTTACTTTTTAAATTTTATATCGCGAAAAACCATGCGACCTTTAATTATGCTGGTTAAAATAAATAAAAGAAACATACGGCACAGTACGCTTCATCACAAGAATATAGGGCTTGGGAACAGAGGCGGATCCAGGATTTCCTTAAGAGGGGGCGGTACCCCTAAGGGGACGGGCGGAACCCTGACTTGGGTGGAAAAATTAGCCGTTTTAACTCGAAAAAGGCTAAAAATCGCTCAAAAATTCCTAATTTTGCGCACTATTTTGGGCCAATAGGGGGGGGGGCGGCCGCTCCCTCCGTCCCCCCTAAATCCGCCCCTGCTGGGGAATCAGGCAGGACTCGTGAGAATATATACCAAAAAACGGAAAAACATTGCATGTTCACATATGTAATTGCTTGAAATATCAGGTCGGGGTCTCCGGCTATTTTTTAAGGAAAGGCGTTTAATGACAACCGATTCTTGCTGCTAAAAGGCAAAATCTGCCGAAAAAACATAAGTTTTTTTTCAAGAATTAAGGTGAAGCCAGAAATTTTCTGACAGAAAAAGGAGCACATACTTGGAATGCGCTTTACTAAGGATATAAAAGGAGATTACTAACCAAAAAAAGCTACCTATGCCTACAGAAATCACAAAAACTATGCTTAGCTTTGGCATTCAAGCCTTCAAAAGTTGTAAATTATGCTAAAAATCACACTATTTCTGAGCAACATAAAATCGAAGTAATATAATCTGGTGGCCTCTGAAAAAAATATGTATTATTATACAATAATTTTCACTGACTGGTATAATAATTTGTAAGCATATTACGTAAGGTGAGGTTTTGCCGATTTCATGAGTTGCTTCATATTGTGGCTAAGAGAAAACTAAAAGTGAAATGCTGTTGACAATATTTCATTATTACAAGTCTATTTCACAATTGTGCATGAAAATCTATTTTCGGCGATCCAGCAAGCAGCTACAAAAATGGTTCTTATGCAGCTTACAGTAATAAAATTTTGCATAGTGAAACTTCATATGCTTATCAATTGCTATGCGTAGTATCGTATTTGCTGCTTTAGTATAAACCGCCTTTATAATCGATTCATATCAACTCCAGAATTTTGATCCCTGCACAAGGTTTCGTGTAACAGACTATAAGTATGTCACTGAGCAGATGCAGTCATTGTATAGTCTGTTTCATTTATCCGATAGCTTTTTCAGCATACCTTTTCTGAGGCTAGAGTTACTCTATCTTCCCTACTTACTGCAGGTCAATTATAGTCCACGGTAGCTACATAGGAAGGACGGGTTCCGCCATAAAATTTTTTACGGCATAATTTAATCTCGTCTTCCAGCAGATCATGCAACATGCGGATGAAATTCGCGCACTCAGCTTGTCATAAATCGATTGTTAAACACAATAAACCAGCGTTTTAAACAAAGCCGATATATAGTGAATATCTGATTGTCGTCGAAGAACACGGATTCAATTCCTGCTGCAAGATTTTTATTTAGCGCTACTACTGTAGTATGTCACACACAGCGCTGTTTGTCTATATGGACCGTTTGCATTAAAAATTAAGGAATGATGGCCGCTCGCCCAGTTGATCACTTAGTTAGGCATAATGTAGCCTTGAAAAAAATTTACTGACTAAGCTCTCATATAAATGAAACAGACTATAAGTGTCGCATCGCAATGCAGGAAATATACACATTATATTTATTATCTGTTTTCAACCAATGTTAGGCGCATATTACTTTGTTTTACGAGCTGAGGGGGCTCCCTGAATTTAATCCAGGAAAATTGGAAAAAAGTGTAATTTAGATGTTTGATGCAGTTTTGCTGTAAAGCAATGGAAAACTTCAACATAACTGCTTTGATAAGGCTGTGCTGTAAGCTATCCATGCTTTGTACCTATTCAATCTTTATATTAAGATGCTACTTTCTTCTGCAGGCCGCAGAAGGTACTTACTTCGAATTTTGTGCTGCTTGGAAAAGTGTAATTTGTAGTATATTTTACGATTTTTGTAGGCTTGGATGCCAAAGCTGAGCATGTTTTTCTTTTGTCTCCTGCTGGCATACAAAGGTAGCTTTTTCATAGTGCGCTCCTTCTATATCCTTATTAAAGTGCAATTCCGAGTACATATATTCACCTTTTTTTGTTTTATCGAGGCATTTTTTCCAGCTATTTAATAATTTATTCATTGGAAGAAACGATCGTTGAAAAACGACACAATTCTTTATTTTGATAATAGGACCATATTTTTTAGGGCACAAATATTACGTATATACCTATTGATTTTTGGTGTTGCCATATAAAAGCCTAATTTTTTCAGCAAACCTCTATGATTTTGGATTGCACAGACGACTTTTTCCTAGTCATTTTCTATTATGTCTTGAATAAAGTGTGTTTCCAAATTAATTTCTAGTCGAATTTGTATACCTAATTTTAGGGAGGACACTTTTTAGAAGTTTGACTCAAACAACACTTAAAACTAAGTATAGTCCGTTTCACATAAGTTTGGCATAGATTTTAAGGATTTCTTTAGATGTGAGCCGACGGATTACGATAATTATATATCAAATTAAAGCTATGATCGCAATCTGTCGGCTAATTGTCGGACATATTTTCTTATAATTTATGCCCAAAGTTGTGTGCAGCAGACTATAGTCGGAAGTTTACACATTTAGTGTAAAGAAACTCTAAGTCAGATTCGTAATCCTCATCTTTTTTCGTATATTTGCATGAAGAATTGACCTTCTGTAATGTCCAGTAATAAAAGTAAGCATTTCAGTGTAAATTGAAGACCTTTAGAACAACTAAGTTTAGGGTTGAGAGAAGCATGCTCTGGCGCACGTATGATCCTTGCTCTGTAGTCAACTTTTGAATTGAGATTAGCCTCGACTGATAATAGGAGAATTTCACACCTTGGCATAGGGGGCAGGTTTGCGGGGTACACGCCCCACGGAGAAACCAAAATACCAACTCAGAAACTAAAATGTCCCTCCCCAGAATTTAATTTTTGAATTTTTTTTGCAATTTTTTGATGCCAATGGATAGTGCACGATAAAAAATGTTTAAAAATGGTGTTATTTCGCCGTATCACCATTTCTAATGCCATTTTTCACCTTCGAAAATTTTTGCACTACTACCCAGAATTCCAATGCCGCCTACCTATGGAGAATCTGGCAGGCAAACATAAGGCAATAATTTGTTGTCTACTACTTTTTGTATAGCTTTAATTATCCGCAATTTCAGATACATTGGTCCGTTTTGCTCATCAGAGCATTTTCATTACTTAAACAATATTTATAAATTTACCATGCGAACAGCGACCAAAACAGGGAAAATGAATGCCAAATAGCTGGTTTTGCAACGACATAATTCGATATAATTTTCTTCAGTGAAGTTTTCCATAAGAGAACGCTGCGAGTCTATCTGCTGTCCAAAAAACGTCATCATCTTTACCTGAACACAAATACTGTTTGAGAGCACGTTTCAGGAATTGTTAATTATAAGCATCCTAAAGGACAGACAAAAAAATTTCTTCAGCGGCTAAGAAAGTGCCTGAACTTTGTTTGAATAGGGCAAAAAACACTATTTTCGATTTGTCTTTTGCTGAAAGTTAATCCTGGGATTGGTCGAAATTTTGACGCTTTTTGGATAATGGGCCGCAACCAAACGCCAAACACCCAAAGATTAGGGGTCAGTCCGCCGCAGAACTCTCCTCGGCCAGAATATACAGATAGCCAGCATTTTTAGATGGCCAGCCAAAATTATCTACTTCCGAAGCGTATTCAAAGGGCCAGCCTGTTCAGGTGGCCAGCATACTATGATGGCCAGCATATTCAGTTGGCCAGTGTATTCAGGTGACCAGTCAGGACCAAGTACTCGGGCCTGGCCGGTATTTAGGCATCCGAGCCTGGGCCTAGGCTCAGTTTTTAGAGACCGAGCCCGGGCCTGGATTATTATTTCTTTTAGCTCATTTGGAGAATACTTGTGCGTGCTCAGTTGTCGGTAAAATTAATTCATTTAAAAAACTCAGAAAACGTAATCAAAAGAACTTAGAATGCGCATATCGGCAAGTGATTGATTATTTGTATTAGAATGCGCATAGCGGCGACTGATTGATTATTTCTAGACTAGATTACATAATATATGGTTATTAATTCCTCGCTCTGTTTTATTCCTTCTCTGTGCATTCTATTTGTTTTCATGATGTTTATTTGTACGCTCTAAACACTAGTCTTTTCACTTAATTACACATTTATTTCCACGTTTTTATCTCAGCATCTATTCATAATGAGGTTTCCAACTATTTTTGTAATAGTTCTAAATGATTTGACAGTTTCATGAATTATTTTCGAAATGTCGGTAGCATTACAAAGTATTTCAGTCATAATCTCAAACATGCTTTTCAAATTCCTCCCTGATGAAGACTAAACTTGTCAAAGTTTTGCGCTCAGCATTTTTGTTGGAAGAAATTGGTTGCAAAGAGATTAGGCATTTGAATGAAACTATGTGGCTTTAAAAGCTCAAATACTTGCTATTCTTTCTTACCATATAAAAATGCTCGATTATACACAAAATAAATACTCTTTTATCCAAATACTAAGCACATTTGAAAATTTTTTCTAAAAACTATATATAATACAGGGAGTTTACAATATAAAATGCTTAATTCCTGATTAATTCCTTAATTTCTAAATAATAACTTAATTTCAAATTAATTTCTAATTTCTTATCATAATATCCTAATTTCTTATTTAACTGATAATCTTACTTTGCTCCTCATGTTCTTTCCATTACAAATAATGAGAGTAGCAAATATTCTGCACAAAAGAACATTTTTTGAATCGCGTGTGCTGAGCCATCATGTGAAAAACTGGGATTAAAGGTAATCGAAGATAAAAATGACTAGGACAGGAAATTTGAAATAAATTTCATGTCTCAATGATTTACTTCGATTTTAACCTATTCTATCACATCCGTACTATGAGTTAATTTAAATTGTTAAGTAAATTTTTGTAATTTCTTTCAGTTTTTTATTGTGGCATGAACTATCCTTTCCCAAAATATCTAGATCAGTCCAGACATTTTAATGAGGATGAATAAATGTTCGACTCCTCAACAGCAAGAAACAGAGTAGTATAGAGGAGGGGTCGCGCGCTTTTTTCACAGGGCCGCTTTAACCATAAGCATGGCAGGCCGACCACCCCCACATTTTTGGCAGGGCCGCTAGCCCGAAGGTCCACCTTTGGCTACCTTCGGGAAAAGAACAAGCATGTCCAACGCCACAAACTATAGTCCGCCGCATAACCACATGGGTGATTTGAATTGCTTCTAAAAAATTTAAAGTGATTTATAAGATAGATTTAATTGGCAATGAGCCGAAAAAGACGGCAGCAGATATGCGGTTTATTCTATGAGTTTAATGGGCTGAAGTAGAAGAGGTTAGAAAGTCTTGGAATATTATAACAACGATATTTTCTTACTGAGTTTGAGATGAGGACCTCATATTTGAAAGAATTAAGTGGCAGTCGGCTTTATTGACCTAGTTACAGGCTGTCAAAGTTCTTGTGTTTAATGATAGACAAAAAGTAAGCTCTGCCCTTGGGAAAATTTTTGATTAGTCTCCAAAGCGTCGGGGGACTGTGATCACACCTGGGCATGAGGGGGGGGGGGGATTTTGGGGGGTATGCACCCTTTCCCTGAGCAAACAAAATACCCCCTAAAATTCAATTTTTGAAAATTTGTTCGTTTTTCCTGCAATTTTTTGATGCCGATGGATAGTGCTCAATGAGAAACGTTAAAAAATGGTGTTTTTTCAACATCCCATTATTTTTAATGCCATTTTTTGACCTTTAAAAAAACCTTGCACCCAGCAGAATTTTGGTGCTGCCCATGTATGACTGTGACTGAACGAGGTTAATAATATCGATGCAAGTGCATTGGCTTAGCCTGAGATAAAGGAAACAAAATTCGCGGAGTGAGCGGAGCAATTTTTGCTCCATTTATGGCTTATGCTTAGCCCATGTCTAAAACCAAGCTGAATCCGCAAGCAATTGCTGTCGCCACAAATTGAAAACTAAAAAATACCCCAAACGCCATTTTTTTACTTTTTTTCGCCTATCCTTAAGCACGTTAACTTCAACAATCTGTAACGCGGTCAATAATGCCATCCACCACCTAATTCTTTCATTTATGACATCCTCATTCTGTAGTCATTTAGAAAATGTCCTTTTTCCAAAATTTGACACTTTTCAGTATTGTGATTCTGTCCGTTTAATGTTTTAAATGAAAGATATAAGCGTATTTAACGCACAGTCTAACAAAGTCATTCTGAAGTGTAATTTTATGATAGTTCTCTCGAACTTAAGAGGGACAAGATGATTTTGATCTGTTCTAATTTTTACTTCAATCATAATAAATGAATTTTTAAGCACAGTAATATAGTGCATGCTTATATATGAATCATTTATGATGACCATGTACTTCCCTTCAATATTAACGACCTGTAGAAGTGGTGCAAAACCATTTTCAAGAATTTGTGGTACAACTATATCGCAATATATGTAGAAATTATGCATTCCACCTAACAAATCAGGCGTATGGTGCACAGCTACAGTTAATTCTTGTGCAACCTTATAATTTATATTACCAAGCTGACTTTCGGGAAATCCCATCATATATGCACATCAATTGCTTAGTCAATTTTGAACTTTGGATGTATTTAGTATTAATTATTAAAAGGCAAAATTTTTATCTTCATTATACTTTATGCCAATGTATTGCATGTATTCAAATTTTTTTATTTTGACTAAGCATTCTAATTCCCTTACTGATTGTTTTAACGAGATCATGTATATTTTGGTATCTTGCTCTAGGAATAAGCATTTTTATCTGTATACTATTTTTAAAATCGTAAAATTGTATCATATTCTGATCCTCAGCAACATTGTGCCAAGTATTTGCATAAATTATTTCTGCCAAACCAACCTCCAGCTCACCATTCAATACGATTTGTCTTGGTAGGTCTCATATAAAAGTAGCCGCAGAATTTGATTCTTGCAAATTGCTTGATAGCGTTATATAAAATTGTTTTGTATCTATGATTAGAAGCCAAGCTTATTAGAGTATTTATAGATTTTTTATTTTGCATTTATGTGGCAATGCTAATAAATGGGATACCTTATGCATGGCAAACTAGGAAATAGATGCAAATATGGCCACATGAAATGCTAAAGATTCTTTAAACTTTGGCATTTTTGTATGTGAATGTTTTTGCTTTGAGCTGTATATAATGTTAAAGATCATATGGTTTTCTTTGATTGCTGTCAAAATGATCACAGTGGCCCTTTTTGATTAAAATACAGTGCAACCCAGGGTGAGCATATTTTCTGCTATTGTCCAGATTACCAGATTAACTACGAGGGCAGCTGGATAGTTTTTGATATGCTGTACAACATTTAACAGAAAAACGCCTAAAAATGTACTGTTTTGAAAATCGGCATTGAGAATTTTGACTATTCCAATAGTATTCATATTTATGCATTATAGTCATGAAAAATGTTACAATTTTTTATCTATCATTATCAAATTATCAGACTCAGCATATATAATAATTTCAACACCTGAATTGGGCAAATCACAGCCGAATTTTATATGAATGCTAGTTGTACCTTTGTATACCAAATTCCAATGTCCTCCATCGTCTTCATTAGGAGTCAGGACAAAAACAAAAAACAGTGACTTGTCTTATATTCATCTCTGCTAATTAAGTTACCTTTGCATCCTAAATCTAATGCTTCATACATTAGATTGAAAGCTAGCAAGTACCTATCATGCTCGAATGAGATGCTAAGTAGAATTGCAGGAAACATTTTGCCACCACGCATTTTTTGTGAAGTATATTAAACGGTTTGAAATTAAATAGTGATTTCACCAGATTGCCTCAATAAGCATTGCCATCAACACAATCAAATACAATCCATCTGAGTAGCTGAACGCAAGTTGGTCATAGCCACATGTCTTATGGGAAATTTACAATATTTCCAGGCATAGTTTACTCAAGTGCTGGATTTACACTGTCCAAAATTTCAACGTTTCAAATTGAAAATTTCATTTGTAGAACTTGTAGTACTAAATTTACATCTTTAAAGCACTGTAGAACAAAGGCATTGCTGTTTCTATGTTATTCTAAGCGAAAATCGGTGAAATCAATTAGATTTCTGTCTTGTAAAAACATGTCAATGTGGAGTGGATCTGAAGCTTCAACAATATTTTCATCCTTCAACATTTTTGAACGCTTTTTGAATAATTTTCTAACTTTTGTGTGGACCTTACTGCCCCGTCATGAAAGTACAGGGCTGACTGTAATTCTAAATGTTTTGCATCAAATCCATAATTTGGCTCTGCTTCAAAATAAGATCTGTATGCATATTTTTAAGAGCTGTCAAAAACTGATTGTCCGCCTAAAAAACAGTTTATTTGTTTAAAGAAAGCCTTATCAATAAGATTGATGGGAGCATAGTTGGGTAAAACTGCGCCTGCAGCAACTGTTGGTTTTTTAATTCTTAGCATGTATAAATGTAGTTCTTACTCGGAGAAGGTAATGTAAGTGTGATGGAATAGGAAATTCATGTCGTCCCTCATTAGCAATGATATACGTTGTCTGGATTTCATGCCAGAAGCCTCGCTTCATCCACCACCTGGGCAGGCGGAACAGTAAAGAGGTCAAGTTCGCTTTTTGTTCTTTGAACGGATTTTATTTCTATGAGAGCCATTTTTCATAATAAAGCATTATTAACACTAGTATTTATAGACTTTGAGCGGTAACCAAGACCTTTCTCTTGCTGTTGTAGCGATTTAGAGGCCTCATCAAACGGTTGAACAGCTTCTTGCCTTGAGTGTTCTTTATTTAATTGCAAGAGAGGCTTTCCATAAACCATATCTGACGCTACTTGTATATTTGCAACTGCCACTAAAGCATGTTTTCAACTTGCTTACCAATAGATTAAAAACAGGAATAGCCATTCCGAAGAGTGAAGGGAAAAAAAACTACCGAGACCAATGGTAACCAAGACCTTTCTCTTGCTTGTGAAGAGATTTAGAGGCCTCATCAAAAAGTTGAGCAGCATCTTGCTTTGAGTGCTCTTAAGTTGATTGAGAGAGAGGCTTTCCGTAAACTATATCTGACCACACCTGGGCGTGGGGGGTTTGGGGGTATGCACCCCCCAGAAACCTAATTCCCCCTGAAATCTAAATACCCCCCAGCATTCAATTTTTGAAAATTTTTTTCACTCTTACCCTTTTTAGAGGCCGCAGAATATACTTCGATTTATGTGATTTTCAGCAGATTTTGCGACTTAAGGTAGATTGTTCCTAGTCCTTTCCTTTTACATACTTAATAATCCTTAATTCCAAGTATATTCATGTTTCAGTCGAATTTGTAATTCTGATATTACTCTGATATCATAAGCAACATTTATAAAAAAATTAAGTCTCCACAATGGCCCGGGTACAAATAAATATTAGATGTAAATCACTTTTCACCACTGTTGAGTGCTAACAAATTGGCGTATCACATTTGGTTTGTGGTTCATTTTTAAATGTGAAATTATGTCCAGACTCATAACCCATAACTTGGCAGAAAAAACAAGACAGAAATACCTTTAATTCCCCCACTTTTTTGACTTTGTACCCCCCAAAGAAGTTAAATATTGATTTAAAGAAGCGCAATTTGCTGTGACGCGTACCTCTTGGGAAGGACTTGATTTTTATTCTATTCGACCTCGCCCAACTTCTGGAGAGAGAAAGTATCTAACAAAAAAAAGGACAAACACGTATTTTTGACCGTCCATCACATTGTAAAGTTTAAAAATCTAAACCTAACGCCCCATTAAGTGACAATAAATTTAGTTCGGGTTAGTTTGTAGCCCTCTGATTGTAGTACGTTTGTATGTTCCAAACTTATGTTCCGCAGAATATTTAATATGATTTACCAATCAAAATACAAAGAAAACCTGTTTTTCGCCGATTTTACACCTTTGATTTTGAACTTTACAACCCCATAAACAACTCAATATTACGTTTTTGAAGCGAATTGCTTCAACGTGCAGCCCATAGAAGTTACTTTATTGATTGTAGAAGAATTTGCTGGTAAATTCAAGATAGATCTTGATCCTTAGTACATTTCTGCCGGAAAATACTTCTTAAAACTCATAACCGGCGTTGTTGGCAGACTTAAACGAGTCAAAATCTCGACTAAAGTGTCATTTCAACCCCAGATTGTCGCACACTTTACATTCACATTCAAGAACTAAGGTTAAATTCAAAAAACAAAAAAGTGTCATCTGCAGGACCTAAATATATGAATCAAATGAAGTGCATGGTTTTGCCAAAAGAATAAGAAAATGAAAAAGTCGGTATTCAGAAAATCTGAACCTATTATTCTTTTTTAAGTCCCTATTCGAGAATTAATACATCAGCCATTGCACCAACTCCACATATCGGCGGATTTTAAAACTTAGTCACTCATCATTTCACTGTTTTGTGGACAATAGATAAAAAAATCTTGTGCAATAACTCTTAAGTGTAAAGAAATTTTAAGGTCAGATTTGTAATCTACAGCTTGGGGGCAACATCTCATGCAAAAGAATTGGCCCCTGCAATTTGTTTGCAACCCAATGCTTTGGGCGGAGAAGCGCTTTTTAGTGTAAACTTTACACTTGTGCTAATAACGCAATATTTGGTGTACAAAATAAACTAGGATCTGTAACGCTATGGTCAGGGCACATTGTGAGCATAATTAGCATGCTCTGCCTACTTAGCAGACTAGCTGATGAAATTTATTTTTTCGTCTCTAAACCTTTACATTAAGATGATTACAAATCAAGAAATATTGAGTAAAAAGAGGTGAAAAAAGGGTTTTGAAATATTGTAATCTTCTACAACATAAAACTAATTGGACTGCACAGAAACTAAAATTGAGTTAGATAAGCTGAAGGACACGCAAAGAGTAAAAAACCCATATACTTTACTTTTTAGTGCAGCAACCATTCAGTGTAAAGAAATTTTAAGGTCAGATTCGTAATCTACAACTAAGGGGCAACTTTAAAAAAATTGGCCCTCTGCAAATTATTTGATTTTTTTCGGTTTACATTATATACTCATTGCTAACTTGGCATTGAGTTTAAACAAAAAAACACAGCATCGAATTTTTAAATTATCAATCAATTTAAAAGAAAATCGCACCTCCCAGTTGTGTGCCGTTATTGCAGTGAGGGGGATACAAATTTCGCACTCGCTGTGTTAAACATATAAGAAACAATGGCCAAGTAAATTATAGGTAGTGCTGTTGCACTACCTACTACCTATGCTGAGCTTTACATCCAGTGATATGTTCTTGTCATTCAAAATGTTTTTATCTCTCTGTCTAAGGAGCCAAGTAGGGTTTTGACATGCCTTGTATGTCCAGTTAATTCACTAGGTATTGAAATTATTTTTCCAGCATACTTCATTTTTGACCTAATATTGCATCAGATAATAGACTGCCAGCAATTGGACGCATAGGAGTGAGTAATAAAGGAAATAAACCGCAGTTCTGCAAAATAATGTATTTTCTTTGTTTTGTTGTTGCCTACTTATAATCTGACAAACATCTAATTTGACTCTGATACCTTCAAAGTGGGTCTATATCTTTCTCAGAGAATGGATATTACCGGTTTAAAAGTTGTGAGCACAATCCCATATGCAAAGAATCTGGTCTCTGCTGGCAGTATTTATAAGCGCATTCCTCTGAAGTTTTCTTGCTCTACTTAGCACGTGTAAACATGATATCTTCCATTCCAGTCGTTTTGGGGCCACCATACGTATTTCCTTAATATTTCGATCAGTATACATAGACTTTACAACATAAATAGTAGGATGCGTATTTAAAATATCCGTTTTTAGCCTATAAGTCTTCATAATATTTCGAGTAAGATCAATAAAAAGATAACCGTGAGGTTCGCAAATTGCATCTGAATAAGCTTCTTGAAAATCTTTCTAATTGTTAGAGTAAAGATGAAACTTGTGCCTGTAATTCATTGGCAGGATTTTTAAACAAAGCCATATAGTCCGAATTCATTGTGCAGTCCATCTGAAAATTTTTTTCGCACTATGTGAATGGCACTAATGTTCCCATGATGATAACCTTGTGTGAATAGTTGTATAATTTGTGTGTTTCCTTTGCTTTCGAGCATAAGATCATCAAGTATAAGTAACTGGGTCATTGTATTTGCCTTCTTAAGCCTGTTAAAGTCAGGTAATCCAGTATTGGATGAGACATTCTTAAGCTTCTTAGATAGTGGTTGATATTCTGTGAAGCACAACCAAATCTTTGTGATTTTTGTGTCAATTATTCTTTCACAATTTTCTATTAGTTGTTTCAAAAATGTTGTTTTCCCGATTTTGTTGGACTAGAAACGAGGCAAGTAAATGGATGTTCTAAAATCATTTTGGTTGCTCATAAAACTTTAGTTCTCTCTTTGTTAACTGCGTGTCAAACTTTTTGGGCCAATTTTTGAATTTTACTTTCAATGCACCTCTACCTGTATTTATAGCTTTTGTGACTCACTTGTGCATTTCAGCCTCTAGTTTAGCTACTTGGAGCTCTTTTCTATATAACGCACCAACAATTGGTTTTCTCATCAAATCTTCCAACTTGTATAATTCAGGGTAAATATCTGACACTTCCTTAATGCGAAACAGCTTATCTGTATATGTATGCTTGCTTGCTTTTTGCAAAATTGCTCTTTTTGAGGAGGTTCATCATATGAGCTGTCCAATGAAAAGTGCTGTTTTTGGTTTACACTCCGACTGGTTCCTCAGCAGAAATGCAAATAGATCTTTTCTGTTTTCATCATTCACATCATTTGGAGCTGTATTATTCAATCTACTATTTAGAGTGTTATTTTAACTCTCAATAATGCTTTTATATATCTTAATCCAATTCTCATTTAAATAATAAGTCATAAATCGCATAAGCTTGTCACAAAATGTTCTCTGTAATTCTGTATTATTTTAGCAATTTAGTCAACCGCCCCTGCCCTTGAATTCATTGCCATGATCAGCTCGCACTGGGGTGTGTTAAGATGCCTTATTTTTTGAAGGTGTGTGATGTAGCTTTAGCACTTTTATTTGTCATTGCCTCCTGCCAAAACGCTTTACATGAAAAAAAACATTAAGAAGTGTAAAAATATACCAATTTTTATAATTTTTATAGTTAAATTCTCTGAGATCAAGAAGGTCTACATCCCTCTAGATATTACAACAAAAACCATAATTGGTTGCCTAAGAAATCTCTTTCTCACATATTTATGTAGCTGATAAGTGAATTGATTGGGCAAAAATTCTTTTGCCAGCTTAGTTTGATGATTTGCTGACTTCTTGCAATTTATTAATACCTAAAAATGATCCTGGCTGGCTTGCCTTGACCCACTACCTCTTTGATGGATTCATTGTCTATAAATATAGTGTAAATCTGTCTAAAGCTTTTATAGCCCTGCAGAATACAGTACAAGTGATGATACTTATATTTTGTTCAGCCAAAAATGTATGTGTAGGAGCTAAAACTGTTCAACTTGAAGAAAATACAATAATGGTGAAAAGAAAGTGCGTGTATAAAGTAAAACATCACATTTTTATTGTACGCGGACATGAACTGCACCTAGCATACAAAATTATTTTAACAATGCTTAGAAAAATGTCAAATTTAATTAGAACTCGACAAAAAATTCTTCAAAATTTACAAAAAATCTTCAAACTTAACAAAATGCATATAATTAAGCGCGTAAAAATAATTTCAAACTCTGTAAAAAATTTTCAAACTTTACAAAAAATTTTGCAAAGTTTGCAAACTTTTGTGCCCATTTGTCAATCTCTTACTCACACCCTGAGAAAACTGGAACAATGGTGAGTCTTTTCCAGCTAAAAGACTTAAAATTTTTCTGACAATATATGCAAAAATAAAAATTTTGAATACTGTAAAATTTCTTTGCCAAAACATGTAAAATTTACTCAAAAATGTTGCAAACTATTCCATAGGTTTCACTTGAAATGCATATAAATTTGTGCTTATTAGACTTATACAACAGGGAGATTAAAACAACACTGAGTTGATTTCAGCTAAAAAAATATCAAACTTTTTCTAACATGGTATATGAAAAAGCTTATTCAAACAAGTATATGCTCGAAGACAATCTCCTTTCAAGGAGATAGCAGGTAGCCCTTGCATACTAATACAGTCAAACAGACAACTAGACATACACCCAATAACTCATTTACGCGAGGTAGCATATGCATACAACACCCAAACTCATACTAACCCGGATCGCGGGGTACAGCTGAGAAAGTACAACATAACCACATACACATCACCAGAACTTGCTCCTCATACGGCACAATATCTACATGGAAAACATCCTGTTTCATTAGGCTGCTCCTTTCTTGTATAACACTGATTAACGACAATTTTGCATCAGAAACAAAATCAATTGATTCTTAATCACATTTTTGTGATAATTCCGAATCTGTCCTTAGAATTTCTCTTGCATCTCAACTTTTTGAGATATTTGAACATAATATTTATGCAAACCAGAGCTTTCATTGATTTTAATTATGGAAATCTAGAACCCAAGACGATTTTTTAGGAATTTAAACTCTTAAATTCTCTTTAGACAGATTAACTTGGGATTCAAATATCACTGTTATCATACGTGGGCAGCAAGAAATTTCTGGGGGGGTGCAAGATTTTTTTGAAGGTCAAAAAATGGCCTTAAAAATGGTGGTATGGTGATAAAAACACCATTTTTCGACGTTTCTCATCAAGCACTATCCATTGGCATCAAAAAATTGCGAAAAAAGCGAAAAAAATTTTCAAAAATTGAATTCTGGGGGGTAGGTATTTTGATTTCTGGGGGGGTATTTTGGTGTTGGGGGGTTGCATACCCCCCCAAACCCCCACGCCCAGGTGTGACTGTTATTGCTTACTTTATTGTTATTTTATAAATACTACATCTAAATATAAATTTATTGTAGTGTGAGTTTGAAGCATAAATTCAGGATAATTGTTCTACATCTAGAAAATATTGAATATGTTCCAAAACAGTTTTTTACGCTAATTAAAAGTCTGCTTATGGTTTTTGCTAACAAATCTAGTTTTTTTAATTTCTTTCGAAAATATAATGCAAAACAGTATATACATGCGGTTTGAAAAGTTTCATACCATTAGAACTTTTAAAAAATGTTTGCAATGTAAATGAAAAATCATAATCATTGCGTTATTTGCATCTTTTAATAGTGAAAAAGTATATTCTAATTGTTTGATAGAGTTGGAAGTCAACAACTGTCCAGATTCAAAAGTTTTACACTGTTAAATTTGCTTTAAAAATTTTTCTTCAGAACTTCTAAACATTTTATTAATTCTGAATTATTTTTAAGACGTAAATGGACTAGCAGAGAACAGAATACAGATCTCAAAATCAGCGCAACAAAATTAATTAAGAAAGTGTTGAAAATTATTTAGAGGCAGACGTACCAGGCAGACAAGGTTTCATATTTTACACTGTGTGAAATATGCAAATTATATATTTTATTTTACAGAAGTGAGTAAAATAAGCTACAGGAACAGTTTTAAATTTATGAGGGAATCATGTAAGAAGAATGTTCTAAGAATATGTCCTACTGTGATCAATTTGCCTACCCTAATTTGATATTTGCACACAAAGAAATCATTATTTGCATAAATGTTAATGTGAAAATATCTTATAAAGTTGATGTGCTACAAAAATTCTAAAGCTAGATCTGGAATTATCGTAAAAATCTGATATGAAATCAGTTAATTTCGTTTCTGATGCTAAAAAATTCAAAATTTGTTGACTGGTGTAATAAGCTGAGGAAAATTTTTAATTATTTTTAGCTACAATTAAGTCAGTATTGTATCAATCTTCCCGGGGTATGAGTCAAATAAGCACAAATTCAAGTGCATTAAGAGTGAAGCTTACAGAATAGTTTGCAATGTATGAATAAATTTTACATGTTTTGGCAAAGGAATTTTACATAGTTTAGAAGTTTGTTAAGCTGAAAATTTTTATATATCTGATAGGACTATTGTTATTCTGTCAGATAAAACTTTTCTCTTATCATAGAAGTATGGTAGTCTTTGCTTTTCTTGTATGTTAGTCCATATTTGATTATCTAGTGCATGCAGCAGAAAATAATTTTTCGCCTTGAGATTCCTGGTTTTGCAAGACACTGCTATACTGTTTGAAGCTACATAAGCTTGTTCCCCCTTTTCATTCGGCCTTTACTGCTATATGCTATACTTGATTTTGTTAATTGACTCATCTATAGCAATGTATGTTTTGGCAGCTAAACAGCACATAGCCGTTCCTCTGAAATCCTCTTTTAGCTAACCAGGTGTTCTTTTAGTTGCTCTAAATGTAAAATACCAATCTTGGTAAACTTGCTCAAACTAGCCTTTTTTCTGGCTTTACTACATCTAACTAATTTTCAGCAGACAGTGCTAAGTAAATGCTATCTGTGTCAATCTACATACTAGCTTTGTCATAGAATTTCAATAATACATTGTACAAAAATTCTAGCATGCAAATTTTCGTCTTATTATATACTGAAAGACCTACTTTAACAGGTGAATCTACAGTCATTTGCTCTTAACGCAAATGTATTTCATAACAGTTGTCAGTAATATGCTTAATTGTTTTAATAAAAGGACATTGGCTGCATTCAGCTACTTTTCCATAGTCGGCATAAGAGACATCTATAAGTTGTTCCTTGTTGATGAGTGCCTTTCTATAACCTGTGTTTCCAAGAAATTTTAATGCATCACCAAGCATAGCAAATTCTAGGTCTTCATCCCCTTCTTGCCTATGCTTCGTTAATATATCTCGAGATTTTCCAAATGACCTTGTTCTATCAACTGTATTACCTTGTAAACTCTATCCAATGTAAGATGTAAGGCCATGATTAAAATGAATTTTTATCAATTCTGCACGCAGCATAAAATTTTTCCAAAATATCAGCTTTAGATTTTGTCATGGCTTTCTTAATAAATCTATTCGTTCAGGATAGTCTTTCATGAGAGAGTCGAAAGCCTTTCAACTAATTTCAGCATGCTTTATAAGGGGTGAAAAGTCGGCAAACAGGTCTTTTAAACTAAGGATTTGAAATGTCTACCTTGGCAAAGCCAAACATGGATCCATCAAGTATTGCTTGTGTCATTTCTTTAGTGCTAGAGCAGGAACAACCTTTTTGGTACAGTTTTCTACTATTTCGCAGCATAGCCTTTCAAAATGTTCGACGTTCTGCATCAAATGCAAT
The DNA here is from genome assembly GCA_036768485.1 of Mermis nigrescens. Classification (NCBI taxonomy): domain Eukaryota; kingdom Metazoa; phylum Nematoda; class Enoplea; order Mermithida; family Mermithidae; genus Mermis; species Mermis nigrescens. The sequence goes on from JAVLUZ010000043.1 coordinate 2,393,918, forward strand.
AAATACAGGAGATTGAGCAGTTATTCAATCTAATAAAGGTTCTACTCCTTTATGTTAACAAATTTACCAGCGCTAAAATCAATGAAATTAATGATTTTTCCGGAAAAAATTAATTAAAAATCAAAAATCTTTCGAAATATGTTACGCCAAAATCGATTTCAAATAAAACTAGTTAATGCAAAATGCCAAAAAACGCTATTTCGCATGTTGAGAGCAAATTCTCTGACTTCTTTCTAATTGTTTTCGGAAAGTTTGGGGTACCGCTCCCCCTGCTTAGGAAAATCCCAGATCCGTCAGTGCTATGTTCATTTAATGTTCAAACAGCATTACTCAGTAATTTTAATGTATTTTGCTTTTTTTGACAAGACTGAAAATCTATGGCGCATCGCGAATATTACAATATTGATTGTCAATTTGTCTCGGCGCCCACATAGATACTCTACAATCAAGCATTGTACTCACACGATTCCAAATCACTTCGAAATTTCGTGTCATTAACAGTTGTTCGCACGGTGGACATCTGCTTTAATTTAGGACGAAGCGGCACTGTTGAGGACATCAGTTGAAGCGCAATTTAAAAGCTACTCACACGCTTTCCCAACAAACACATATTCAAAAATTTAATTTTTAATCTTCGGCAGATTTTTTACGATGTACAAAAACTTCAGGCTGTCTCTGTAAACATGTAGGATGGTTTTTTTGGGGACAGAAAAACATTGTGCAAGCGTCAAAACTTTTTGGCACTTCGCGCCGTAATTTGCAGATGCATTAATAAGGGTAATATTAAGTTTAAAGAGCGAAAACGTCGATTTTTTCGGTGCTCCGCACCGCTTACAATTATATTCATTATCTGTTGTGCACACAAATTTTTGAATTATTTTAGTGGTGCTCTAACATTAGTTTAAAATCTGGAATCGACTATAGATTCTAGTGCCTGATACTAATTTATCAATTCGCACTTTTCGAGAAAAATATTTTTAGTATTTTCCACTCTAGTTTTGATTTTTTTACCTATGGCCTGAATTAAGTTGGCATGAACTCATACTGAATAAATAGGCTAGCATTCCTGGTACATAGTGGCATTCTCTGTCTTGTATTTCTTCACAATAATACAGTATTTTTGTATACGGCTAGGATTTTTTCAAACGTGCAATGACTTTCTGGGGCCGTTTTTAGATATGTACAAAGATTTTTAGATAGGCAAAAACTGTAAAAAAAGTATAAAATTCCAAAACTCCCCAAAATTTTCGTTGCTTTGCGGTGAAATGAGCAACTATTTTTATTTATCTCTCATAATCACAGAATTTGAATCCAGAAAAGAAAAGCGTAAAATATTTCGATGCTTAGCGCCGTTTTGAGACAATTTTTAGTGAATTTTATCGTCAGAAATCCACAGATGGGCTAGAATACACACTACCAAAAGTCGAAAAACCCTGTTTTACTACAATAAAAGCGCATCTGTACTATATTATAGCAAAATCTGCATGTACGAATGCACAAATTTACAAACACTGTTGAGGACCATCTCTGTGCATTAACAAAGATACCTTGTACGAAACACTGGTTCAATCTAGCCTTTTAACTGAGTTCAAGGCGTTAACGATTAGTATATGCTTTGACGCTCCAAGCCAGCTATTTATCAATAATATGGCCACAAATTTTGCTTGAGAATGAAAAGAAGATCAACAATTTTCGGCGACGCTTTCTTCTCACACGTTGAGAAATCCACTGATGCTATGCATGTATTCAGAATGCTATATCATAATGCTACAAACAAGGTGTTACTTATTTCTCTTTTTGAGTTCACAGGCTTGAATTAGCCAAAATGTTCTAGTGCTTCCTACTAAAATAGTAATTTGCAAAGACTTAAGATGAATTGAACTTATGTTAAATGCATTCCTATGTCATTGTTTTTCTACAAATCTGATATTTTTTTGTTTTATTTCTCAACAAAGCTTCATATCTTTTTGTCAGTAAGGTCGCCACAGTACACTAATAAAGATCTGACTTTGTATTAAGAAAGCATTTTTAATGAACTGTATTACAGTAATGTTAAAGTCTACTACGAAAAAATGTGCGAAGACTACTATGTCTTTCCCTGTGTACAGCACTGCACTAGATTCATTATTTAAAACCGTAAAAGTTTTAGCGAATCTGGTTATGTTCGCGATATATTTTCTCCGGAAAATTTCTTTTAACTTTGAAGATTGTATCAACCAGAATCCGTAAAGGATTCTAATTTGTGGTAAGTTCAGAAGAAACTGATTCAGTGCTTGATTTGATTTTACAGAGCCTAAGATTAGGTATCAGATACGATTAACAGAATGTTACACAAATCACAATTTTTCCAGCGTTTTCGGATTTTTAAAAAGGTGTTTTAATGAGAAATGTGCTTCACCTTAGAAATTTGCTCGACTTGAAACAGGGAAGTAAGCTAACAGTCAAAAACGAAGCAACACATGTTTTTCCTTTGCAACCGCTGTAGATCTCAGGCCTCTCGAGCTCACTCATTATTGAGAATAAAATATTGTAGTAAAATTTCTACACATGTCACTCTAAGCAGAGATTCTGTCGCAATTCATATTTTCAGATTTTGGCAGACTAAAAGGGAATGAAGAATAGACTAAATTGTGTTCTTTTTGCTTCAAGCTCTCCCATCTGTAATACTGTAGATCGAAAACCAACCCAAATTTCAAAGCACAAACAATAGCATTCTACTGACTTTCATGATCAACTGAGTAGTGGGATAGATTGATATTTCAGTGTTTACCTGCAGATGTCCGCGCGACTTCTAACAAAAATAACAAAAATCGCTTTATGTTAAATGGCTGCAACACAACGTTTCACTCTCATTGCCAGCTCTGTATTAAGTGTAAGAAAAAACAAACAAAGCAACAGCAAATTTTTCAAAATTTCCTGAGGGAAACCGCACCTCTCAGATGTTTGCCTGTTATTATAACAGTAGAGGGCAGTGCATGGAGATGCGCTAATGTGCTACTTATGATGAGCAAAGATCACTCACTTCGGCTAATAAATTGTTTATGTCTTCAGAGTATGTACTGCGATGTAGTTCGTCCATGATCGTTATCTCAGCTGCGGTGCAAAGGAACATTGCATCGTTGACTGCGTTCATGCCAACGTCTTCCTGAGCTAATTCAAAACTATGTGCATATATCCTGCTAACCATAAAATACAGCAACAATTGATTCAAGGAAATTTGAAAATTAGGAAAATTGAGATAGTGCTTTGATGAGGTTCAATTATATGTGCTCAATATGTATATCTAGAGGGTAAGCTGCTTAGGTAATATCTCAGCTCGAAAGTTTTTTAAATAAAATTCCTGTAATTTTGTATTATTTTTTGACAAAAATGTTTTTCATTATTAGTCCCAGATCTGGACTTACATGACTGGTTTTAACCATATGAAGAATCTGACAAAAGCTCAATAAATCGATCAGGCTGAACTCCGGTTCCAAAGATTTAATCGTTTTTTGCCTTCCGTAACAAATTCTATTTTTTTCCACGCTGTCACATTGAATTTCAGCTGTCTACGCTTTACTAGAGGGTGATGCTAACTTTAACAAATAAAGCATATTATGCTAAGCTTGAAACGCGATTATGTAAACAAATATTAGACCGCATAACAAATGTCTTCCTGTTTGTACCAGCAAGGACGGCCTCTACGAGTAGTTGAGTGGTCTATGATATCATCAGCAATAAGTGTACCAGCGTGAAACTAAAATCGTTTTAGAAAAACTTGTATCTGGATGATGAGTCGCAGAAATCTTAGTATATTCGATGCTTATGTAGCTCCCACTTTTTGAAGGGGAAACAGGTCATCTATGGTGAATTTTTCATATCTGTTTTAGGCTCACAAAAACTATAAATATAAGATGATTAAGAAATATACGAGTATATCAGCAGGAAACAAATGCTCCAATGGCGCAAAAAAAGATGAATATACTTGGATTTCTTTATTCCTAAGAAGGTAAAAGGAGGGGACCAGGTAACATTTTCCTATCCTCGCAAAAGTCGTAAGAATGAGCCAAACAGTTAGACTTCCTCTAAACAATGCAAAAAATGAAGTATATTCTGCGGCTCATGCCTATTTCTCTAGACTAAATTAAAATGGCCTGAAGGTGTAAAGTTTACTTCGATAATCTTGTTTTCCATCAGAGCATTGCGGAAGATAAAGTTTTATTAAATAACTTATAAATCGACGAAAGCTCTTCAATTGTTCTATGCGAAACAGTGAAAAATGTTTTGTGACTAAAACTTGATTTTTTCACAGGCTGCAGATTATACTTCGACTTTTGCCTTGTTTAGAGGAACTCTGAATGTTTTGCACATTCTTATGGCTTTTGCTCGTAAAGGGAAATTTTCCCTAGTCCCCTCCTTTTACATCCTTAGGAATAATATATTGAAATATGTTTATCTTTTTTGCTCCAATCGACGCACTTTTTATTGCTAATATTCCACTTTATCTCAGCATGCTTTTGTCCTTAAAACTGCATTCTCGTTACAAAAAAGGCAGTCCAACTAACTTTAATCAGAGAAAAAGCTACGTTGAAGTCCACGTTGGACCCTCTCGAAAATTAGTGTAAATATTATTCTAATGTATTTTAAACCAGAAATCGCTGAAGGAAAGTAATCCAGAGAATTATTAAGAGCAACACTTTTTACTTTTTTTCAACAGTTTACAGCTTCAATATCATGTGTTTACATTTAAAAGAAGATAACAACGGTTATGAAAATGACGTTATTAACCTAATTAAAGGAAAATTACTGCATGGACAGGAACAGCAAGCGAAAGCCAGACATGGAACAACAATCACATCAATGTGTAAACCAACGCATCAATGTGTCAGCCGCCAAAAATCGCATGCAAGTGAAGAATGCACGAGAAAGCAACAAAAATCAGTTCTTGAGCAAGATAGCATGATAGATTCCGGCCACAAATCAAGAATCAGGTTGACGCATCAGCAAATGCAAACAATTTGAGAAAATTCATGAGTGCTTTTATTATAAAAAATTAGCCGACATCAACTTAAATGGATTTTAAGACTAAAAAATATTGGAATCGGTTTCATAAAGACAGCGGATAAGAGTTTTTATTATGATATAATTTGCAGGTGGTATTTTTAAAACAAATCTTTCCTATTATATTACCTTCAAACCAGACAATGCGCCGCGCGCACTGTCTGGTGTGTTTGCTCCACTCACGGAAAAGGCCGCAAAATTCTCTACAGAATAAAAAAATTGTCAAAATTGGATGAAAATTGAGAATGTTATGAAGAAAATAAGAAAGAACAAATTTAAAATGTGCTAATATATGTTTTCTTTACAAAACAAAAAAAATTTGTCAAAATTGAATGAAAATTGAGAAGTCATGAAGAAAATAAAAAAATGTGTAAAGATGTGCTAATACGTGTTGTTGAGAATCAGCATGCTTTGGGGAGATAGGAAAGTGCGGCTGCGCCGCGCTTTGTACTGATCCCAGCTGCATTGCTCAATGGGGTAATTTCTATCAATTAATACATGCTCGCTCCGCTCGCATAATGCGCTTTGCGCACCTATATGCGCTCGCTTTGCTTTCATGGTGCGCTTTGTGCACCTGTACGAACTCACTTTGCTCCAAAGGTGCGCTTTGCGTACCTATATGCTCTGCTTCGCCTACATGGTGCACTTTGCGCATCATATATGCGCTCTCTCCACTCGTAAGGCACGCTTTGCACACTTATACGTGCTTGCTCTGCTTGCATGGTGCACTTTGCAGATCTTTACACACTTGTTTAAACTGCATGGTGCGCTTCACGCACCTATATGCACTTGCTTTGCTAGTAATATTGCACTTTGCGCACCTATACACACTTGCTTTGCTTGCTTGGTGTGCTTTGCGCACCTATACACGCTCAATTTGCTCGCATTGTGGGCTTTGCACACCACTTTGCGCTCGCTTTGCTCGCATGGTGCGCTTTGCACACCTATACAAACTCGCATCGCTTGCATGGTGTGCTTTGCACACCTATACGCATTCGCTTAACTTGCATGGTGCGCTTTGCGCGCCATTTACGCACTTGCAGTGCGCGCAGCTTTGCACAAGATGTATGCACTCGCTCCACTGGAATGGTGCGCTTTGCGCAGCATAAACACGCTCGCTCCGCTTGCATGGTGTGCTTTGCGCACCATATACACACTCGCTTTGCTCGCATAGTGCGCTTTGTGCACCTTTATGCGCTCGCTTTGCTTGCATGGTGCGCTTTGTGCATCTATACATGCTCACTTTGCTTGCACACTTTGCTTGCATGCTGTGCTTCACACACCCACACATGCTCGCTTTGCTCACATAGGGCGCTTCACACATCATGTATGCACTCGCTCCACTTGCATGATGCACCTTGCGCACCTATGCGTGCTTGCTCTGCTTGCATGGTGCGATTAATGCACCTATATGCGCTCACTTTGCTCGTATGGTGTGTATTGCGCACCTATACGCGCTAGCTTTGCTCATATGGTGTGCTTTGTGCACCATGTACGCGCTTGCTTTGCTTGGATGGTGCACTTCACACACCCATACACGCTCACTTTGCTTGCATGGTGCACTTAGCACACCTATACGCGCTTGCTTCGCTGCATGGTGTGCTTTGCGCGCCATATTCTTGCTTGCTTTGCCTGCATGGTGCGCTTTGTGCACCATGTATGCGCTTGCTTTGCTGGCATATTGTGCTTCGAACATCTATACGCGCTTGCTTCATTTGCATGGTGCGCTTTGCCCACAATGTACGTGCTCGCTTTGCTCGCATATTGCACTTGGCGCACCATGTCACCATGTACATGCTTGCTCCACTCGCACATGCACTTTGCACACCTATATGCACTCGCTTTGCTCGCATGGTGCGCTTCATGCACCTATTTGCGCTCGCTTAGCTTACATGATGCGCTTTGCGCACCTATACACGCTCGCTTTGCTCGCATGGTGCGCTTCACGCACCTATACGTGCTTGCTTTGCTCGCATGGTACACTTCACAGACCATGTAGCCTTAGCATACATTATATACACTGAAATTTCACATCTGTGACTATACATCCATACCTGTCAAAATTGGTTTTAAGGACTTACAGTTGGCCCACATAGGCGCTTGCTACAAAAATATTACTCTGGCATCAATATTTCCTTTGGAAAACGCAAGAACTAAGTTCTAACCCTTCAGGGAGTATTTTTTTCGAATTTTTTGAAAATTTAGAAAAAACTTAAAAATTCACTGCTCCTCCAATATTAATCCAATTTGAACAAACTTTTTCTTGTTTAGTAGCTTACCACATGAGCTTTAGAAAAAATTTAAAAAAAATCTGCTGTTAATGTACCCATACTAAATTGATTTTTTTATGCAAAACTTTACCCCGCTAAAATTATTTCATTTTTCGATTTACACTTTACACACTTATTGCTAGCTCAGTATTGAATGCAATCAAAAACCATCGAGTTTTCAATTATCTATCGATTAAAAAAAGACCGCGCCTCTCAGGTGTGTGCCCTTGTTGCTAAGAGGGGGGCACAAAATTCGCACTTGCTGTAATAATCATATAAGAAAAAAGGTGGCTAAGTATATTATAGGTAGCGCTATTGTGCTACCTATAATTCTAATGCTAAGCAATTGCATTTGCCAGCTTAAAAAGTCCTGTAGCTTTTTTATTAGGTTTAAACAGAAAACTTAATGAAGAATTCCTTGAAAAAACCCAAACACTTAAAAATAACAAATTATTGGCAGCAAGGAAATCCTGGGATGTAAATTGCTTTACAGATTAAAATAAAATTCATATTAAAATTTTCAAAATAAAATAAAAATTGTGGTTGGTCAAATCGCTAAAACATATTACTAATATTAGAATTCTGGAGGTCTACAAAAATCTGTAAGGGTTTTTCAACCTCTAGAGCTGTAATCCCCTTCCACGAACCCCTCTCACTCTATGCCCATATGTGATTACTACCCTTAGTGAACTCAAATTGTCAAGATAAAAAAACAGAAATGATTTCTTATTTCATCAAAGCTTCGCGTCACGAAGTAGGTATCAGTTAAATCATGATACCGAGCTTTTACTCATATCTTGAATGCAAAGACGATTTTGCTGAGACAATAAAAACGGTAAAACGCAATGCCCCTCAACTTACGATAAACAGTTAATGCATTTACAGAAAATTAAAAACATCCATATCACATGCGTAGATCGACACTAAATCATTTTTTCGTAGGCATTAGTGTAATTGTCATTTTATCAATTATGTTTCTGTGTATTTTCTCAGGTAGGTGTTTTCTTAAAATACATTTATCATTTAGGACATACATTATTAACTTTTTCTCTCGACTTACCACCTCAAGCGCCCACCCTAATTTGCAAATAGAATTCAGTCGACTCTTATCGATATTCTCATTGAGCAACTGATAGGCGTGAATCAAGGTTAAGCCCCGAATCCGCTTTCCATGGGGCACGTTATAGTCAATAAGCTGTCCAAAACAAAATGTATTTGTTTCTATACTGCTATTGTGAAAATCGAATATTATTGGAGTTATCTAGAACCAGGGTTTATGAGTTCTCGAGGAATTACATAAATAATGGTGCTTATTAACCTTTAACTTATCCTATTCATAACTTATTTAATTAACTTATCTTATGCTTTTTCACCTTAACTTAATTTATTCACCAATCCTGCGCTTCGGGAGCGAAATCGATCAGAGAGAAGCAGGTACAAAATGATTCCTGTAGAATCAACCTTACTGTGACAGTGTACAATCTAGGTATGGTGTCCAATGCTCAATATAAAGCTTATAAAATAAATCTCAAATCTGCGTTTTTTCTAATCACTTGCAACGTTAATTTATTCGATATTGTGGCTAGATAAATATTACAAAAAGTTATATTCTATGATTATTTGCGATACTGCAATGAAAGACTGTGATTTCTATATAATGCATGCGTCCATTCAGTACTCTTCTGGCGTTGAATCCCACCAGACAACCCAAATTTTATTCCTGCCCATGTAAACTGATAAGCATTAGGCATGGGAGGTTAGGAGTATGCACCAGTGTTCAATCAGAAACGTCGAAAATTGCCGTTTTTCCAACATACCATAATAAATGGCGCTGCTCAGCTATGGCGATATCTGCTTTTGCAGAGTGAGTGGTTCAGTTATCTAGCCCAATGTTTTATCTTTATTCGACAGGATGCTGCTTTCTTCTGCAGGCCGCAGAATATACTTCGATTTTCGCGTTGCTTAGAAAAGTCTGATTTTTAGCAGATCTTGCAGTTTTAGGCACAGGTAGGTTTTTTCTTTGATTTACTTACTTTCATTTTTTTCTTTGTTTAGGAAATTTCTGAGTTTTAGCAAATTTTGTGACATTTGTAGATAGGAGCTTTTTCTAGTCCCATCCTTTTACGTCCTTGATAATTCTTTGTTCCAAGTATATTCTACCTTTTTTTGTTCCATCGGAGCATTTTTTTCTTGCTAGTACCCAACTTTTTGTTAGCAATAAATAGTAGTTATTCCTATCTTTGTCAGTGTTGTAGCGAATGTCATTAGGTACTGCTTCCATCTTAGCAATTTATACTTGCATTGTATATAAATTCTATTCCGACTCCGCGCGTTTGCAATATTATTTAGCTGAAGTTCGAAGCAGCATTATTTTCTGTGCTCAAGCTGAAATTCACTTATCGCTTCGGATCGTTGCTTACTTCGACCATGATGCAACTTCAACAAATAATCTAACGTTTTGTCATTTTACTTCTCGCTGACTCTTATTTAGTCCAATAAAGTTGACTGCCCGCAGCAATGCACTGGCTAATGGACCTAAGAAACACGCATTTCAGAGTAAAATGCATGCGTCGTTCAAGTGGACATTTCTATACAGTTGGGTAGATTGCGTAGCAAACGGGGCGCAATGGATTTTCGCCCAATCGCAATGATTGAAGATAGCTAAATACATATGTGGAAAATTCTTGCATGTTATTGCGTGTTCGTTTCAGTAAATTTTAAAATGATATTTTTCACATTGCGTGTAACCAACTTTTATGAAAATAGTAAGTCTCCATAATATCATAAGGATAAATTAACATCGGTTTAAACCAATTTACTGAACTGTTGAGTGTAAACATACGCGCGAAAATTGCATAACCAATTGGGTTTCAGGTTCATTTACAGACTTAAGAATCATGTCCCCGACTCATAACCGGAGAAGCTTGCAGAAAGAAACAAGACAGAAAGCTGTTTAAAGCACCCCATTCTTGACTTTACACTCGCTTAATATTGGTTTAGACATACGCGATTCGCTATGACATACACCCCACATAAGGCACTTTATTTTTATTCTATTGAACCTATCCTGACTTCTGAAAGGAGAAAGTGGCGAACAAAACCCAAACAAAGACATATTTTCCATCATTCATAACATTGTAAACTTTAAAAATCCGTACCGCATTCCCCATTGAGTGTAAAGAAATTCGGTTTGGCACAGTTTGTAGCTTTCGAGTCGTAATACGTTTCTATGTGCAAAAATTCTGTTGCAGAAATTATTTGATATGATTTACCAATCAAAATTGGGGAAAAACGTGCTTTTTCGCCTATTTTTCACGTCTGATTTCGAACTTTACACCCCCATAAATAACTCAATTTTGCGTTTTTTTAAATGCAATTTGCTGCGATGTGTAGCCCCTGAGAGGCACTTTATTACTGCTGTATTCAATTTACCCTGACTCATAAGCGGAAAAATTTGGCAGAGAAACCTTAGTTAAAATCCGTTTTGTGCACCATCCGCTAGAGTGTAAACTTTAAACCCCAGGATCTTACTCATCATAGAGCGTAGAAGACTTTGCTTATATGCAGAATGTAGCCCTTGACCCGCTCTACATTTCTGATAGAAAACATATTGAAAAACTCAAAACCGGAGTTGGTATCAGACATCAGCAGGTTTAAAACTCGACCAAAATGTGCTTTTTCACCCCCAGATTTTCGCACTCTTTACACTCCCATTTGAGAACTAATGCGAATTTCAACAAACTAAAAAAGGCAATTTGGACATAGGCAATTTGTAGCATCCTTCCTCTACAAATCTGTGCCATTAATTTATTTGAGGAGTCAATACTGAGTTGTCCACATGCCGTCTAAAACACTCCCAAAATTCATCCTATGTAATAACGTTACACAAGAACTTTACACATTCTTTACACAGCCAGTTTTGAGTTTCAAGAAAAACAAAAAACACGGGCAGCGAATTTTATTATTATCTATCTTTTCAAAACAAACCGCACCTTCCAGAAGTGTCCCGTTATAGCTGTAGGAGGGTGCACAGGTGTTAGGTACCCAAGTATATTATAGGTACGCGCTAACGCGCTACCTATGATATATATATATATATATATATATATATATATATATATATATATATATATATATATATATATATATATATATATATATATATATATATATATATATATATATATATATATATATATATATATATATATAAATAAATATATATATATATATATATATATATATATATATATATATATATATATATATATATATATATATATATATATATATATATATATATATATATATATATATATATATGCAGTCGAACTTGCTTAATGCGTACACCCAAGGGACCAAGCCCTTCTGTATGCATTATCCGAGTGTACGCATTATCCGAATACCCCAGATTTTTAACAATGAATACACTATTATGCGATAAAATCATTTTTTAAAGAAAAAATCAGCAATACTCTGGTTTAACATATTTTCACGCTTAAAGTCTCAAAACTCTTCGATATCATTCATTTCGCTGTGCCTAAAGTATTCGTCGAACACAGAAAACGTATTCAGAAAATTGTATTGCCAGGAAGGAAATGAGAAATAATGTAATAGGGTACGCTACTTCGCTATTTTAACTGATCATGGAATGTTCATGATCGAAATAAAAGCCGTACGCATTATCCGAAGAGCTGATCGCATTATCCGAAGTGAAAAAATACACGCTTTATGCATTAAGCCGGGTAGTTTAACATGCAGGCATAGGCCGATGGATGAAATCGGCTGTACGCATTACGCATTAACCGAGTACGCATTATCCCATGCTATTGCCTTATGTTTTACATTTTGACTGTATATATATATATATATATATATATATATATATATATATATATATATATATATATATATATATATATATATATATATATATATATATATATATATATATATATATATATATATATATATATATATATATATATATATATATATATATATATATATATATATATATATATATATATATATATATATATATATATATATATATATATATATATATATATATATATATATATATATATATATATATATATATATATATATATATATATATATATATTGGGCTGTCATTTTTCGCTATTGTATTTATTGACACGGTTGTCTCGCTCATTCATCGTGCACCATGATCTAAATTTTTTGGTGCTAACCTGTTTGCGCGTGTTTAGTGGCTGTTGCTATTAGTTGTATTAGTTGTTAGTTGCTATTAGCTGCCATGCTTCTATACGATTGCAACATAGATCGTTTGAACTTGCATTCACAGTGTGTTTCAAATAACTTCGTGCATTAATTCCAAGAATTTTCATAAGCAGTAAGCCGTTGGTTACGATAATTATATATTAGATAAATGCTACAATTTTCATCTGTCAGCTTATTGTCGGATATGGTCTCAAAATTTATGACCAGATTTCTATGAAACAGACTATAATTGAGGTTACTGAACAAACTGATTTGTCGTTTTCTTCAATTTAAATTGATCAGTTCTTCTGATAAATAGATATAAATTGTTGCCTTATTTGTTTCTCAAAATGAAATCACTACTTTTCGCATTCTGTGGGCCACAGAATATCTTCAATTATTGTAATGTTCAAAGAAATTTTTAGGATATTTTTATATAATAGGGAGTCGTCTATATGACGAAACAAATAAAATTTCAGAGAAAATATAGGAAAATAAATAAATAAATGGAAAATGTAAATAAAAAGAAAAAGGAAGAAAGTGGTAAAAATCAAAGATACTATTAGTGTAAAGAAACTAAAAAGATGCGAGAAGTAGCAAAAAGTATACCTAAAGAATTATATTCCGAGAAATTACTTAATTTTTGAGGCAGAGGTAAGCAGGATTAAATCAATAAAGAAGGCGAAGTCATCAGAGAGGAACTGATATTGTTCCTTTTTCGTACCATCGAAGCATTTTTGTTTTGCATTTCATGAATAGGAACGAAATATAGTCAAAAGAATTAGTATATGGGGCAGAGCGCCGGATGAGTCAAATGCTAGCTAAAGATGCCCGGGCTGAGACTCTTTTGTTATATTGGTGTCTTTAATGCTGGCTTGTCTATCGGTCAGTTAGCTGGTTTTAATTGGGGCAGGAATCATATTTCATAACGAAAGTTAAGATCAATGTAGTTACCTTTTTAATATAATACTTTGAGGAGCGCAGGACATCTGACTTGACTCGAGTCGAAAAAAAGTCGAGTAAAGACTGCTTCACAGCTGGTAAATGCGTAAGAAATTCCGTTATTGATAACAGTTTGGCCATGGTCAAATGCAAAGAAAGATGCCCAGAAATTAAAAGAACGAGGAATTTATTTCCCTGGAAAGTTAAGAAATAAATAATGCAACACAAATACCTGCACCTGAAAACGATTGCGCAATAATGCAAAATACACCGATATAGAAAGGGCTGAACATATACGGAGAAATGCGCTATTAGGCGTTTATTATGAAAAAAGTATAAGAATAGAGCTAAATCCGCACACAAGTCTAAAAATGCGCAAAAATTAGATTTTTGCTTGGCGATGCGAAAAATTAACATCGTATCAATTTAAAAACGAAGAACGTTTTTAATAAAGGTAAAAGTAATATCATGGGCACCCAGTTCTTGCATTTTTTGACATTTGAGAATTATTTGTTAATTCTGTTCCAAAATTTCAAAATTTTTTTCAGTACTTTTTGCAAATAATCGATAGAAAATCGATGAAACCTAAAAAAAAGTGTTTTTTGCAAAAACCTTTATTCTTAGCCATCTAAAATCTCTTAAAATGTGACTAACCTCATAAATTTAGGCTCTTACACGAAAGAAATCAGATACTGGTTTCATTGTTAGACGACTTAGACCAGTAAGTGACCATAGATTAAATTATAAATAGGATTTTATCTTCTCGTTAATAAATGTTTTCAATTGGCGTTGATGTTCGGCTTTAATCGGAATGTATTTCATTATTGGAAACTGGTTAAACCAGGCTTAACTTGTCTGATATCCTAAAGCAGCGAAAATTCTTCTAGCCTGCTTGAAGGCGATGAATTTGCTGGGTCTAATAGGCACCAGGGGCGGATTTAGGGGCGGCCGCCCCCCCCATTGGCCCAAAATAGTGCACAAAATTAGGCATTTTTGAGCGAGTTTTAGCGATTTTCTGGCTTAAAACGGCTGATTTTTCCGCCCAAGTCAGGGGTTCCGCCCCCCTTCCCCCCACCTTAGGAAAATTCTGGATCGGCCACTGATACACACTAATTTCGTTAGCAGTACATGGGGCGCGGGCTACCATTTCTGATACTAAGCAAATAAGCTACTTAATCGAATATGTATATTTTAAGTCGACGTCAAACCAAACAAGGAGTCAAGTCCACACAAGTTACTTGTTTATTGCTGAGCTGTACAAAAATGACATGCAGGCATCAAATGAGATAAGGAAAATGCAAGTTAGGCAAATGAAATAAAAGTATGATGACATTTTACACATGCATCCTTATAATAAATAAAATACGTAATTCGCACTGAGTTCTAAAAAATATACAATAAGCTAGCAAGGAAAAACGTTCCAACTTAGCAAGAAGAGCGAAAGCGACTGAAAATGCGCATCACCCATTACAAGGAGAAGACTATGAAAACAAAGTTAGAAAAATTTACTCAAAGATGATGCTTCTTCTCTAGCAACTCGAAGGTAAAAATATATTTTGCGCTCTGTGGGAGGAATTTGCAATAAAATTAAATATTCACCTTGGGCCGTATGATAGAACGTTGGGTTGGGTAATGATGGGAATAAACGGTCAGGTAAGGCCTTATATACATATGTTTATATACCTGTGGTTTGTCCAGGTTTGCTATAACAGACGGATATGGGCTAAGGAATTAAAACACACTAGCCTACCTAGTAGAAGCGAACCTGGGTTTTTTTATTACTGATTAGTGTAGAGCAAAATGAGGTGCAAATGGGTAGAGTTGTCCGGGAAGGGATGAAATTCATAAATCAGGGCAGAATGAGATAATTATCAGTAACTTCATATAACCGTTTTTTTCATTTTATAATGTCATTTTTCAATGAACTTACAAAATCGTCATTAGATCAAAGTCTATTTCACAAAGATTTGAGTATAACCTGAAATTTATTGCCGTCATAGGCGGACATGTCGTGATTGCATTGATTTGATCTATTATTGGAATCATCGGCTAATCGTTTGCACCTTGTTTTCGATCTTAGTTTTAGATAAAGATGAATTTTAAGCTGCTTAGATAGGTGTAGACTTCCCCAATAATAGAAGCTTTGGTCGGACCCCTCAGAAGCAAAAAATCCCACAGAGTTCAATTTTTCTAATTTTTATATGTTATTTTTCGATGCAAATGAATAAAGCTTACAATGGAGTATTATTGCCCAGAACACAATTTTTCTTTCCAGGCCTTTTTGTCTTGTCTGCAATGGTCAGCCTCAATGCAATCCCCAATTTTAACAATTGTTTAATAATTCAGATCTTACCAGCATACATATGCGTATACTTATAATCCAATGCTTGATTGCTCCTCACAATTTGGCTTGCAAGTTGGGGTTGCAGTGTAATATTCTGGGGGATCAGATGGTGCAAAATTGTCTAAAATGCACACAAATTGAGTTCTGGGTGTTTATCGACTTAGGCAGGGCGGGATGTTGGAGAATGGGGGCTATTTAAACTCTCACGCCCATGTGTGGTTGTGGGGTCTCTACACTCTCAGAATAGGTAAAATGAAAGTTTTGAAAAAGTGAGGCGAAATGAAGGCGAAAAACAAATCAAAATGAGGAAAAAATTATTCAAAAGTGGTAGAAATTGATTATTAAATGTAGATCAACTAGTTTTTACGCTATTTTAACATTTATTGCGGTTTTGACGTGAGTTCTGCCCAAAAACATTCAAAGTTTGACCTCTGCAGACCAGCTGTTTCCGCCGGATATACGTATATGCCCACAAGTGACTCCATAAAATCAGCATAAACAATTCATCAGAAATATATGGAAATGTACCAATCTATTTATGCATGATGTATCACAAAATATGCATACATAGACTGTAGAGCTTTACCGGGGCCGCCTTTTTTTGCCCGGGCCGGAGCTGGCTCCAGCACCGGGGTTGGGGCCTGGCTTAGGCCTAGAAACATACCGTAATGTGGTCATATTACGTCAATGTTGTCGTTTATTATGTAATTGACGCGCCTAGCACTTAATCGTCACATGTACATACATATATCGTAATAGTAGTGATGAAAAATACTGATAATAATAATAATAATAATAATAATAATAATAATAATAATAATAATAATAATAATAATATTAATAATAAAAATAATAATAATAATAATATTAATAATAAAAATATTAATAATAATAATAATAATAACAATAATGATAAGATTAATAATAATAATAATAATAATAATAATAATAATAATAATAATAATAATAATAATAATAATAATAATGATAAGATTAATAATAATAATAATAATAATAATAATAATAATAATAATAATAATAATAATAATAATAATAATAATAATAATAATAATAATAATATTAAGATTAATAATAATAATAATAATAATAATAATAATAATAATAATAATAATAATAATAATAATAATAATAATAATAATAATAATAATAATAATAATAATAATAATATTAAGATTAATAATAATAATAATAATAATAATAATAATAATAATAATAATAATAATAATAATAATAATAATAATAATAATAATAATAATAATAATAATAATAATAATAATAATAATGATAAGATTAATAATAATAATAATAATAATAATAATAATAATAATAATAATAATAATTATTATTATTATTATTATTATTATTATTATTATTATTATTATTATTATAATCATAATAATAATAATTATTATAATCATAATAATAATAATAATAATAATTATAATTATAATAAATAATAATGAAAATTTGTTTGTAAACGATTTTGTTCAAGCTGTTGAGCGTAGTGAAGCCTTTTTCTTTGCTGATGATTTAAAAAGCTCTTTAATTTTTTCTCAGCATTATACTTTGTTGCAAAAAAGATTTAGATAAGCTGGTTTCCTGGTCTGCGAAGAAAATCAGTTAAGCATATTTCTCCCTAAATCTTCTGGCCCACATATCTATGGTACGCTAATCTCAAAAGTTACACATCACATAAACCATTTTTTTTTATCTAACGCAGGTTCCTCAATTCGAGATTTAGGTGTTTCCTTAACAACAAACTTATCATCTAGTTATCATTGTACTAATATATCAGCAAAGGCTTTGAAAATGAGTGCTTTGGTTTTCAAATGTTTTGAATCACGTGATCCTAAAATGTTGGTTCTTGCTTTTAGAAATTATATTCGGCCTTTTAGTAGAGTATGCTCCAACTGTATGGAGCCTATTTGCTTTTCTGATATCAACAGGGGTTGAAAGGGTACACCGAAAATTTACTAAAAGGTTAATTGGATATATGGGACTTTCTTGTTGATGAAAGGTTAAAAGCCTTAAATTTAGAGAGGCTTGAACTCCGTAAGAATTTATTTTGATTTAATTGTTACGTATAATATTATTCACAATAATCTCTTGCCTACTGAAAGATTTTTATAAGTTTTATGGTCATTCGCGTACTAGAAATGCATTTGCAAATCAGATCTATTTAGAAAAATTTCGACTTGATTGTAAAAAAAGTATTGTTTTTGCTACTAGATCAGCTAGAATTTAAAATTAATAATAAACAAAGTTAAAATTAATAATTTCATGAGTCATTGCATGAGAACAATGTAATTTTCAACTACGATTTTGTGCAGCCAAATATAGAGTGAATTGCTCCTGCATTTATTAGAGCCGCAGCAAACAGACGCACGCTCAGGGGTTGGTGGAAATTGGGGTAAATATGGCGAGACTAAACTCAAAACGGATAAGGAGTCAAGGCTTTTTATCCTAGAAATGAGTTAAATCGATTAGAATCTGAGAACTATGTAGTTGTTACCTTTTTTAAACCTGTCGTTTCTAATATCATTTTGGCTCGAAAGACTCGATGAATTCCAGATAAGTCTGACCTCAGACCGTAAATGCTAAGCAAATGCAACTGTGACTGAAAGTTATAACTCGACACCATTTAATAGATTGTTGCTACATAGGTGCAAACTTATTAGTTTGATTGACTGAACTAAGTATCAATTCCATTAGTTTTTACTGTGTCAAAAGAATAAAACGCCGTAGTTAATTGACATCCATACTGAAAAGAATGTGGCTGATGGAACTACATCAGTTCGAATCATTTTTGCACTCAATCAACGCAACAATTTAATCTAGCATTGATGTTAACATTTTTAGGCCATGGTGCCGGGGCCAGTCTGGCCCGGTCCGGGCACGGGCCGGGACCAGGCTCTGGTGTAGCTCTAATACATTGTACACATTAAAAAATGGCACTCTTTGCTGTAAGCAGCTGTGTAAAAACGCCGCTGGAAATTTATCATTATGTGTACGATTTTCATCATAAATAGGATTTTTCGTTAAACTCCTATGTAGACTTTAAAATACATTCATAATTGCGGACCCTCGGCTTGAAGTTCTAAGGGCCAGTAATGAAGAGGCTGCGAGTCGGAAGGGAGCTGAGTTAGATATAAAGAATGTATTGTGGGAGGGGCAAGGGGGCGAGTAGTGAAGGGGTGATTAGGGTGGGGCCAAATGTGAGATTGAGTTATCCATATCACACTATATGTAGCTGCCTCAGGTCGACTTATTGATGTGTAAACATTGAGGAGTCTTGAGTGGGTAATTGATGTAAGTATAGATATCTAAACGGACAGCATGCCACCCATATAGATACCCTACACACACACACACACACACACACACACACACACACACACACACACACACACACACACACACACACACACACACACACACACACACACACACACACACACACACACACACACACACACACACACACACACACACACACACACACACACACACACACACACACACACACAAACACACACAAACACACACAAACACACAAACACACACGCACACAACTACCTAAACAAAACCCAATATATGTACCTACGGGACTTACTTATGTAAGTGCCTGGCTACGCTAGCGCTGGTCAGGTTGCTATGGTGATTTGCCTTTATTCAACCGCTTGACCCTCAATTTATTTACGACCTAAAAATTCTCGGACCTAGATTTGTCCGTACCTAGGGAGATTTAGGCAGCTATGCCATGAAACCTAACGCAGCAGTAATTATGCGGCCCCGGATTTCGCCCTAGGTCAGTTGACCTATTTAGGACCAAAATAATAATTATCACGAAAGATTTGAGAGATTGTTTCCGCAAAATACCTATGGCGAAAACTATTCGTTTCTGGGGTCCAATAAGCACAATGAACTATAAACACAGCAACAAAGAGCTCTAGACCCGGCAGTCATTCTACATAAAAATAATGTGATAATTTTTATGATTTTTAGATAGAAAGTTGGATGATTGCATTTTCGATGAAATGAAAGATGAAGAGATTAATCACCTCAATTTTTATGACGAATAATAAAATATTGGGCTGTTCACCAAATCCAAACTCTGCCTGCAGTATAATGCACTTCTAGGCAGGTAACATGCTAAATTTAAAATCGCGAAAAGGATAAGAAAATACAAAACATCGAGTTGAGACGAAACGATGTGTATTGTTTCACCCATGTTTTTACCATATCGTTCGCGCCAAGGCATTGTGATATCAAGTTAAGCGTTAGTGGCAAATATTTTCTGTAGTTGTGGCAAAGTCACTGGTATCATATAGGAAGCGGTAGCTTCCTATATACAGGGTGGGCCAAAAAAAGGCTACAGGGCAAAACTTCGGCTGATGTGAACATGAGACGTTCGAACTGGCAACATTAGATAGGTAAAGTGTCTTCTTTCGAATCGTGTAAAAAATTTTGGCCAGCTGCCAGCGTTTCGTGCACTACGGCTGTTGCTTACACCTCACTTTGATATTGTTCTAACCTCAGAGTTTCCGCATTGTATCACATTACTGCGTATGTAGGAATCCTTTTTTGACCTGTTTGACAATAAATACCTTCACAAAAATAAAGTAGCACATTTTTTAAACCCCCAGAGTAGATACACTTCCTTATGAGTGCAAATTTCAGGATATCGTGAAAATAGGATGCAAATTGTTTGCAGGATCAATGACTCTATTGACCTTTAAACAATATTAAAGTAGGGTGTAAACTAATTGCCGCAGCGCTCGGAGCATTTATATCTGGTCAAAATTTTTTACATGATTCGAAAGAAGACACTTTTATCTATCTAATGTTGTCAGTTCTAACGTCTCATGTTCAAATCGGCTGAAGGTATGACCTGTTGAATTGGAATGTAGCTTTTTTTGGCTCACCCTGTATATGTTTGACTTTAGGTGTGTTCCTATGTTTTCAATTGCCACGTTTTCGGTTATTTCTCTGATATAATCTTTGGATTTTATCGTATTTTTGATGATTTTTTTCAGGATCGATAGTACTAACCAGACCATACTGCCATTTTCAAAGATTTTTGCTTAGCATCAAAATTTACATTTTTATTCAAGTGCAAATTTCAAAGTTTGCACAAAAGCTGCCATGCTGCTGTAAGTGAACTAATGGATAAAAAATATACAAATTCTTTTTATGTACCCTCCGAAGAAAAAAAGTCAACACGTCTGCTTGGAAATTTTCTTAAAACTTAAATTAAAGGAATCAGATCGAATTTAAAATTGCGAAAAAAATGAATTTTTTTAGTTTTTTATTTCTAGTCATGTGATACCTCATGCTGTTCGCCATGAAAAGTTACTTCTAATCGTAGAATATTAGATTTTTTAATCAAATGTGACGCGAATGATTTGCATTTTTGCCTAGTGAAAATTTCAATTCTTAAGATTTTGCCATTTATTTCAAGATTTTCAGCGATGACCAGACTTTTTAATGTTGTTTTTATGTTACTCCATTTTTAATTTGTTGGTGATAAATTATTTGAATATGCAAATCGCGGGAGGAATTACATTTCTCTTACCTGTAAACACGTTCACCTTGTTGTATTATGCATCAATCGATAGAGCGTTTAAAACTAACATATTGTCTCAAAATTTTAAGTCACAATTTTGAGTTTGGAATGTTTAGTCGTGTAATTCAAATCCTATATATATTAGAAGAATTTCAAGATTTTTTTGCAAGTTGAAAATCGATATATTGCTTCGTTAGAATCGAACAGAGCTCGTTATTGGGTCAGTAGCATCAGAGCGAAGGCATTCACAAGAGCGGAGGTATGCATAAGAGCGAAGGTAGTCAGAAGAGCGGAGGTATTCACAAGCGCGAATGTATTCAAGGTAGTCAGAAGAGTGACCACACCTCGATGTGGGTGGTTTGGGGGTATGCAACCCCCACGAGAAAAATAAAATACCCCCACCAGAAAAAATACCCCCCAGAATTCGATTTTCAAAATTTTTTTGTTTTTTTCGCAATTTTTTGATGTCAATGGATAGTGCTCGATGAGAAACCTTCGCTCGTGTGAATACCTTCGCTCTTCCGATAAAAATAATAAAACCTAAATAATCTCTGAAAACCTTCCTGTTCTCCAAATTTTTTGATACATGGACAAAGTTCGTTGGGAAACGTCGAAAAATTAAGCACGCTATAGGTATATTAATTTCTCTTCTACGTATAATCACGTGTTTTAATTTAAGGATAAATTTCATTGTGCTTGCATCCCTGTTGTTCATATAGATACTCAAGCATTAGTTTATGAAATGAGGGGATGGGGTTGTATCATGCTAGAAACATGATTTGATTGTTCTTACGTCCTGCTTCAACGACTATAATTTTCTAAATTGTCTTTGAATTTTTGGTGAAAAATTGCTATTGAAAGGCTGTTTAGGTGATGTTTTAATGCACAAAAATATCATTTTAGCTTCAACCAAAATATTATTTAAACATTTAAATAAATTATGTGCATAGATGGGCAGCATGAAAACTCTGGGGTCTAGCGGAAATTATTAATTTCTGGGGGTCCGCCAGATTCTGGGGGTCAGAGACCCCACGTCCATGTGTGATTATGTGCCTCTAAAAATTGGGTTTGTACCTTCGCTCTTCTGAATACATTCGCTCTTATGAATACCTATGCTCATGTGGATACCTTCGCTCTTGTGAATACCTTCGCTCTTCTGAACCTTAATCTGGTTATTGCTATCAATGTTATACAACCGAATGTAGGAAATCGTGTCATCGCTGACGAAGCTTTTGTGATTTCTGAATGTGTGGGATTGGAATGACCGAATCAGGATTAATTCGTCAGCGAGATTGCGCTTTTATTGCGAATTGTGCTTTCATTAGCGAAAATATTCTGATGTTTAATGCAGTGATTTAATGAACTTACTATTTATCGTGAAGGTGGATGAAATCATTTTGTGCATGTTTGTAATTTTTGATTTCGTTTCGTTTTTCACTTCAGAATGCATTAAATAGGAAGACTTCATAATGATTTGTACCTACGTATGTTTTTTGGCTGCGATTAGAACGATAATTCGGCCAATTTAGAGTTTATTTACATTAAATCAGATTTCATGATACAATATTTTCCAGGGCCGCTTGCATTACTCGAGCTTAAGCTCGAGCTCGCGATCATCTTGACCTATTTCCGCCAACCTCGCGCTCATCGGTTGCAATACCTCAGACCTAAGCTCGAGCTTAAGCTCCGAGCTCATTTGAAGCGCGATGTCGAACCTCAGCTCCGAGTGCTAAGCTCGAGCTTAAGTCCAGCTCGAGCTTAAGCGCGAGCCGGTTGCAACATTTTTTTTTATTCTGTTACTGAGCTCGACGTCGCGCTCAGTTGGTGTTGATATAGTCAAGCCTGCTATGTGTCAGGCTTAAGCTCGAGGTGTAAGTTTATTTTATTCTATAAAATGCTGTTTTTAGACAAATATTAATAGAACAACAATTAGCGAGAGAGCGGGTTTTTCGAGATAGATATAATCCATTAGATACACTGAATGACACAGATTTATATGAACGATACCGCTTTGATAGAAGGTCCATCTCACAAAAGAAACAAACGGAATTTTTAGTAATACTTGTGAACTTAAATAACGAAACTCAAGCAAAATTAAATACAGAAGTCAAATTACATTTCAGGAAAAGTTGTACGAGGTACATGTTCAGATTGCAATTTAAGCGTTTTAGCACAATAATAACGAATTTGCGCTTCCAAGTCCTAATTTTTGCAAGGCGAATTTTTCTCTTCAAGCTTGGCGAGCTCCTGTTTTATCTGAAATTTTTCTCGTTCGATTTCGATGAGCTCAGATGACAAATTGGTCGGAAGATCCGAGCGTTTGCTTTTCATCTTTGCGTTTCTCGGTTGTTACCGCATAGATGGGTGGGCGATTCCAAAGTTTCGGGGGGAGTGCGAAAATTTTTAAAAAGTCAGATTTTTGGCCATAAAAACGGGTGTTATGGCAAAAAAAAACACACAAAACTTTTGAACGTATCGTCGAGCTCTACCGATTGGTAGTTATAATGAAAAACCGAAAAAATTTAAAAAAAAAGTTTTTAAAAAATGAAATTCTTGGGGAGTATTGTTGAGTATTTTGCCATTTTTGTTGGGTATTTTGCCTATTGGGGGATGCATATCCCCAAACCACCCACGTCCAGTATGGTTTGTTACTCCATTTGTTGTTTCACTTTTTGAAATCTCAATGAATTTGACCTTTTATACACCACTTTGAAAGTCATTATGTACCATTCATGGCGTAAATAGTATAGTATTGTTCTGTCTGAATATTCAGGGCTCTATGCTATTCCGGAAAAACAAACCCTGTGTTGCCTTAGGCCCCACAATATCAAAAGGTCAACTATGGACCAGGCCATTTTTCGGTAATAGCTTTTTTAAACTTTGTGAATTTGTGCTTCAGTATGTAAACTTTTATTCAATTATTTATTAGCACCCGCTTAATTAGCGAAATCGATGAAAGTTTTGATGTAAAATAGTTGGCCTATTACATAGGACATGATATCGGCAACCGGGCCCATATCCAGGATAGGGCCAAGGGGGAGGAGCGGACCCAACATAAAATGGTCTATATCTGAGGAGAAGTCGCCGGTATAGCATGCCAAAAACCGCATTTTTCAGCGTTTCTCGACATGCTCTATGCACTAAGATAATAAAATTCGAGGCTTAAAAAAATTTTTTCCGACTTAAAAAGCGATATAAAATATGTCTGACTTCTAAATGTTTGTGACTGGTTCATATGTATAAAGAAAGTGTAATTTTGGCCTATTAGCAGTCACATAAAAACAATAATAATGCTTTTATTCAAGCGCATAGGTTCCTTACAATGTTAAGAATAATACGCAACGTTTCAACAGTTATACCTACCGTCGTTGTCAGGCTTTTACAGAATATAAGAAATTGTGGGCACCAGGAATTGAACCTTATCAGCTAAGTATCATTTATTTCTAAAGTTTGCGGTATTACCAACTGAGCTTCACTGGGCCTGTTGTATAATATCGTTTGTTCCTTTTAAAGTAACAATAATGCTTTTAGTCTGGGCCAGGGGCCTCTCCACATGGTGTATTCTCCTCAATAGGGCTCTATTCCGCCTACACGACTGATCTCAATACTTCTTGAACCAACATTCTGCCCACTAGCTCTCTCCATCTCCAGGGTCTCACGTATTTGCCTACGGTACCCATTGCTTTCTTCTGCAAGTATTGATGTATGCTCGAAATCTGGCCTACATCCACATGCTATGCAGTGTTCAGCAACCTCACTCCGTTCCTCTTTCAAATTCCTTAGCGCTACTCCTATGTTCCCCAAGTCTTTTCTTAAGACTTCTACTCAGTCTCCCCAATGTAATCCTTCCCACATTGTAGTGATACTTTATACACTATGCCCTGCCGTAGATCTAAGGGCCTCTTTAAGTGGCAACACTTTGTAGTCTTTTTCTGATGGTGTCTTCACTCTTTGCCACAAAAGGCGCACTCCATATGCTTTGCACACTCGCCCCAGTTTCATGGTTAGTGCCCCACCCCAGATGGTACTACTGCTGTTGCAATGTAGTTAGTTGCATCACCCTTGAGGGTGCAAGTTGTAGGGCTCTTTGTAGTAATGGGCCAGGGTATCCATTAGCTTGAAACTCCTTAAGTATTTTCTGATGCTCACCTTCTTTACTGTTATTTGTTTGGCATATGTCCTACATCTCATGGCCATTCCTCTAACTATACCTGCCTTTGTGCATTTCTAATGGTTCGACTGGTAGTTTAGGTATTGACCTGTATGGGTTGGCGTACATTATACTGATGTCTCTAGATGGTCATGGGATCTCTTAACTATGACATCTAGGAAGGGCAACCTCCTTCTCCATGGTAAACTGAATAGCAAGATTTTGACTTATTCATGGTGCAGGAGGAAAGCCTCTAACTTCCCAATCTCCATGATCCCACAAGATGAATGTGTCATCAACGTACCTGAGCCACATTGTAGGTTTATATGGTGCTGTTTGCAGTGCCTGTTTTCTAAATCATTCATGAACAGGTTGCACAGTACTGGTGACAATGGTGAGCCCATTGACATCCCATCTACTTGCTGGTAATAATATTCATGACACAGTACTCCACCAGTTTGGCAATGACCTCAGCACTCATAGTTGTCCTTTGTGCTAGGGTAATATCCTGTCTAAGTAGATTCAATACACATTCTATAGCCAACTGAGTTAGGACACTTGTGAACAGGCTCACAACCTCACAACATCTAGGCTGACTAGCCGTGTATTTTCCTGTATTACCACTGGTACTATCTTAGTCACAAAGTCGTTACTATTTTTCAGTGAGCTGGCAATGTTCTGCTGTAGTTAGTTAAGTATCTTAACCAGATATTTTGACAGAGGATGTATAGTTGTCCCAATGCAACTGACAATTGGTCTAAGTGGTACTCCTGGTTTGTGAACCTTTGGCAAACCATATATATGTGGTGCTTTGCAGCCTTCCTTGATTTTTACCTCTTTGTCCAGACCTTCTTCCTTGAGCAGTTTCTTCAATGCTTGCTCTACCCTGGTAACTGAGTGTGCGTTTACCAATGGCCTTGAACTTTGAAGGATCATCAATGATCTGCCGCAGCTCATTGTTGTACTCTATTCTATCCATCACCACTGCTGCACGACCTTTATCTGCTGGCAGAATGACTATGGTGTCATCTGCCTTTAACATTTAATTGCTCTAAGCTCTGCCTTGCTGATATTTGCCTCAGGCTTATCAACCATGTCAATAGCTTGTCTAATCTTTAACCGAAAGTCATCCTTCCGTTCCCTGTGGCAGGAAATGGGCAGCACACTCAATGGCTGTTATGATGTTCTTTATTGGATGTTGACTTGGTGCTATAGCAAAGTTTAAGCCTTTTGCCAGGGCAGTCTGCTCATGATTAGTCAGTGGTCTGTGGCTCATTCATCTTGTTTCACAGTCATCTTGTGGGATCATGGAGATCAGAAGTTAGAGGCTTTCCTCCAGCACATGAATAGTCAAAATCTTGCTATTCACTTTGCCATGGAGAAGGAGGTAGGGGGCACACTGCCCGCTTCCTAGATGTCCTAGTTAAGAGATCCCATGACCATCTAGAGACATCAGTATACCCGTAAGCCCAACCCATACAGGTCAATACCTAAACTACCAGTCAAACCATCAGAGAATGCACAAAGGCAGGTATAGATAGAGGAATGGCCATGAGATCGTAGGAGGCATATGCCAAACAAATAACAGTAAAGAAGGTGAGCATCAGAAAATACTTTAGGAGTTTCAAAGCTAATGGATACCCTGGCCCATTAATACAAAGAGCCCTACAACTTGCACCCTCAAGGGTGATGCAACTAGCTACATTGCCAACAGCAGTGAGTACAGCATTTAGTTGGGGCATTAACACATGAAAACTTAAGCGAGTGTTGCAAAGCATATGGAAGTAGCACTTGTGGCAAAGAGTGAAGACACCATCGAGAAAAAGACTGCAAAGTGTTGCCCCAAGAGACCCTTAGGTCTACGGCAGGAGCATAGCATATAATATGCCACTTACAATGTGGGAAGAAGTACGTGGAGAAACTGGTAGAAGTGCAGATAAGACAGAGACTTGGGTGCACTAAAGGCTGAAAGATGCGAAAACTAAGGAATTTCTGAAGACGCCCAGCATGGATGTGGGGTACAGACACTAGGCATAGATCGACCACTCTGCAGAAGAAAGCAATAGTACACGTGGGAAAATGCGTTGGACGGAGAATGGAGAGCTTTAGTGGGCAGAATGCCAGGATTCAGAGAATATTGAGTCGGTACGTTTGGAATAGAGCCCTATTGAGGAGAATACGCCTGTGGGGGGAAGCCTGGCCCCAGGCTTAAAAGCATTATTCCCACTTTGAAAGGAACAAACGATATTATACAACAGGCCTAATGAAGCTCAGTTGGCTAATACGCAAACTTTAGAAATAAATGTTACTTAGCTGATAGCTTTAATTCCTGGTGCTTACAACTTCTTATATTCTGTAAAAGCCTGATGACAGACGGTAAGTATGCTGTCAAAATGTTAGGCGTGGTATTCTTAACATTGTACATATGGGTTTGAATAAAGCATTGTTGCTGTTTTTATGTGACTGCCAATAGGCCATAAAATACACTTTCTTTAGATAAAATATTTCATTTATGGTGGCGCTTGAATTAAAATGATGGAAAAAATTTGAAGTTGTAAGGCAAATACGTTCGAGTTTTCGATCTTTGCGTGGATTATCTTGCCTTTCGAACTTTTTTTACGGCTTACCGGGGCAGTCGCTCCCCGCCCCCCTTGGATACAACCCTGTCGGCAACATAATCTATGTTACGATGTTTTTAGTAATTTTTGTTGTTTTCCTCCCTTATTTCTGCCTAAGCTCTGATTAAATCTCGTTTCTTTTGCTTATTTACTTATGCAGACCCATACCTATTATTAGGCCTAACGGGTGCGAACCATTCATGGACAGCTTGGAAATTTTGGGCAGTCCAAATCGGATAAGTACAAGAAATGGGGAAAAAGTCTAATTTTAGTGGTCAAAGGGCAATTATCGATTTTTTAGACAGTACGCCAGGTTCTCGGCGGCGAATCTTGACCTCCTCAATCATACCTATATTCATGTGAAATACAGATTCAGTATTAAATCGTCTAATACTTGGCAAGTTCATTGGGGCAAAGCGAGAAACTCATATTTTTCTACGTTCTATTCTTTGTTTTATCCATTTAGATAATAAAATTCAATTTTTCTGGCAAAACTTTTTATATAGTTATTGCTATAAAAAACCTCAGTTTTTTATCCGTGACTTAGGCAAATTATAGTAATATTATAGATTATAATTATGAATTATGATATAAAAAATCATCATAGGTGCACAAGGTCCGGGTCGGCAGGAGGGGCTAAATCTCAGAAATCCAAAAAAACAGTAAATTTCCAAAAATGTTTTTGTTGCTTAAACGACCAAAGTGGTCAAAATAGCCTATAAAACGTCTTTTTGGGGTAATTTCGCATTTTTAAAGCATTATCACTTCATTTTGACTATATTTCATGACTTGTTGCACCAAGAAATACAGAAATTGATTAATTTTTGACGATTTCTGGGTAAAAAGTACATAAAAGTACTAATCCGGCTCGAAGCGCAAGAAAAATTTGACATTTTCACTAATTTTTATGTCAATAATGATGCAGAACAAGACCAAGTCACTCAAAATCGCCGGACAGTACCTGTCTAGCTGACATCTCAGCGGGGGTAATACCCCCTCACTTCCCTATGTGCATGTGTGAAAATCATTCTGATTGATTGATCTGTAGTGCAGCGGTTGGTCTAAAGACGATTTTAAAATATCATATGCCTGTTCCAAGTCAAAACAGTGATCAATTTTTTTACCTTTACGTAACATAAGGTTAGTCGCTTAAGTGGGATGGTCGGTATTGCAGCGGTACTTCAAAAACAGTTTAAAAGTCTCACCTTTCTTCCAAAAATACAAAAATTACTCTCTTGGGTCCAGCTTATCCAGCTTATGATAAATTTTCATCAGAAACATTATTGGATTAAACGTACATAAGTATTCCAATTAGCATATTTCTGTTCAGTTATTATCTTATGTTCTTTTAATCAAATTCAGATTATGGTTATCGGGGAAGAAGTTATGCTTGTACGATACGGCACGATATTCAATTAATGTTGTTACAAAAACGGCGAAACGGTCGCAGCATCCATAAAGAACTGACTTCAGATAAACGTGTCGAAATAAAAGTTTTCAACAAAGATGACCATTATTATCCTGAATCGCCGAATGAATTTTGTGTTGTTATGTTTCGACATTCAAATGAAGAGAGCAAAAAAGATCATCCGGTTCCTTTGCACGATTGTTTCCTCAAAATGGTAACAGCTTTAAACGCTGATTTAGATTAATGATCTTTTGTTTTGTATGTTATTGACTAATTGCTTCATTGATCACGATTACAGCAATTATCCGTATTTTTGGCTCTGAATCATGTAATTCGTACTAACAGCACACTCAAAATAAATCAATTAGTGTAATACCGATAGTTTAATGTTATTTATAAATTATTTCAATGTACTGCAGTACCACTGACCATACCGCTTGATCCATTCAGCGCTTCTCTTTATGGAAATAGGAAATTGATCAGTGACTCAAATCAAAATGACTGGTATTCTTAACTCTTTTTACCTGCGAAAATACTACTGGCGGATTTAAAGCAAGGGCAGGAGGCTGCCCCTGTCGTTAAATAATTTTCAGGCTCAATGAAGATCAGATATGTATTCTTGGATGATTTTAGCCATTTTTATCATCTTGTTTTCAATTTTTTCCGGTGTTTTGTGCCAGATTAGTGTTATTTTGATATATCAAAAAAAATTTTGGTATGATTTTGGTAGGCACTTGTTGGACTACCAATATCATATTTTTATTCTGAGAATTTTGGTATATCATATTCTTATCATATTAAAACTCCCAAAAATGTGAAAATATTTTTGATATAATTTTGGTATAATTTTGGTATAAAGTGGTAGCATTTTTTTCTTTCTTTCGCTCTATATCTTACCTGCAAATTTTGGAGCATGATGCAGTAGGTATTTTCAATCGTACATACATACAATTAGCACAGTGTAGTTTGAGTGAGTGACATCCTGTCGATGTTGATAAATAACTTATGACGAGCTCAGCTCATTTACCCTCCATTTACCGTGTCCTATGCTGGAGTCATTTTGTGGCATTTTGTTCTGCTCTACCTTATCTACGTGTCCAAAACTTTTTCTAAACTCATTTTGGCTTCAGTTACATCGTTTTCAATGGTTTAGCTTGAAGGAGTTATAGAGTAATAGATAAGAAATAGGAATTTTTGGTCTATTTACAGTGATATCACAAAACTCAAGATGGGAAAATAAGTTTTTAATAAGAAAATTTAGTGGTTTATTCTTTTCCAGCTCTTTAAATGCATTTCCTGGATGTGTTGAACACAACAGAAATCTACTTTTTCTTGTTTTTGCATAATGTCCAACAGGTAATTCTTATGCATTGTGATAGTTTTTTAATAATACCTCTTCCAAAAATAATTTTC
The DNA here is from genome assembly GCA_036768485.1 of Mermis nigrescens. NCBI lineage: Eukaryota > Metazoa > Nematoda > Enoplea > Mermithida > Mermithidae > Mermis > Mermis nigrescens. Next base: position 2,424,934 of record JAVLUZ010000043.1, read on the forward strand.
ACAAAAAATATCATACTTATTCAGAAATAGCATAAAAAATTATACTAAATGAAAGGAATAGCTGTCAGAGAATGTTAAGAAGGTGTCGCGAATTTCTCGTAGCTCAGCGTAGGTTCGAATTTGGCGCATCGCGACGTATTTAAATTATTTGAGTATTTAAGTATTTGAATGTAGCTTACTTCTTCGCTAATATAAAAAATTCAATCTAAGTTGAATACAAACTACAAGCTATAAATCTAAAGTCATTCGCTCCAAGCTACAAGCTACGACACTTTTCTTACGAATCAATCACAACACAACTATTATTCTCCTGCTGTCACTGATAGATTCAATATTAAACACGTTTATATAATAAAACGAAACGAAAAATCATACTGAATCACTGTGTCACGTTGCTGTATCATGCTGTTGCTGGTTTTAGCGTTCAAAATATATTTTGCTAAATGTCATTACGCGGAAGATTGTTCATTTGCTTGCTAAGAAAGTGTGACCGTTTTGCGTGGTTGCATAATTTCAAAACCGATCAGAAAGTGAATATTTCGCAAAAGGTCATATTTAAAGCTTAGTTTAATCATTTTTCGCTGAATAATTCACCAAATTTTGCGTATTTCGCAACATTCCGGCCATAAGAAGTTTGATTACGACGTTCGCTTCTTGCTCCTGAATTTGAAACGACCAAAAGCTTTAAATAAACTAAATAAACTGCAGAAGCCGTTGATACAAATCGGCAAAAGACAGATAGAAAATAATGCAAGGATGATAGCGCTGATTAAGATAAATATGGCTTTCATCCAATTTCCAGAAAAGAAATTTGTGATTGGGCTCCAGTCAATGTTACCTGATGTTATTGCATTTGAGGCTGCTATAACGTTAGTTATATTTCCAAGTCGTTCTTTTTCTATGTAGGCTAGGATTGCTTTGATGAAAAATGTAGTTGATCCGGCAGGACAATTAACTATACACTTTTCGTCGATTGAGGCATGAGGAAAATTTAAAATAACTGTTGATTTCATTCCATTAGGAGTGCAAATGGTGGAAAAATAAGTAGGACCGCAGGTAACATGGGCTAGGGCTTCTCCAAAGTCGGTTTTGCATTCGTACTCTAGTTTTGCCCCATTTATGCATGCGTAACAACCTCCAAAACTTATCGCTTTCATTTCGCATTTATTCTTATTGACTTTTGATGATAAGCGGAAACCTTCCATTGAAATCTGCAATTCTAATGAAGCTATATTATTGAATTCTGCTTCGAGATTTTTACCTAAGCCAGATATTGAAATTCCTTGGCTCCTTATAGGTAAAACATTATCAATTTTGTTAAATAGGGGTTCCAAAACCATTTCGGCGCATGAACAGCTAGCTCTGGTATCCCTATTCTGACAGTTGCAGACATCGTGAGGGAAATAACAATCAAAAATTTCAGCCTTTTCTTTGGTTTTGCATTGCAAGGCGCCAACGGTACCTGAGATGGGCTGACCGGATGCTGAAGCTCTTACCACAACAGTTTTAACCCCATCTGTCAAAAATTGTATTCCTAATATAGGTACCGGCGGATTAGATATTGAAGGCAAATTTATTTTTAGGTTTTTCCATTCTTCGCTTCCTCCTGGTCTGAGTGTAAAAGCGTGTTGACTATTTTCGTCTTGCAAATTAAGCCGAACTGTTATGTCTACATTAAATTCCCACACAGGACAGCTAAAAATTTTGTAAACCGTCGGTGTTTCAGCTGAGGCGTATGTGCGGTAAAATAAGCATGCAGAAGAGCAAGTAAAGCAACCACATGCCGCGCATCCGCAGCTTTCGGCGCAATAAGTAAAGCCTGGAGCTTTATTTGCTTCAGCGAGTTCTTCGATTTTTGTCTCTGTCATTGTCAAAGCACATATTTCGCCAGAACATGATCCCATTCCTCCACATCGCTTTACAGATTCTACTTTCATAGAAAAAGAGCGCGTGAAGTAATCACTATGTGCTAAACAGACGAGTTTAATTTTTTCGACTTCTACTGCAATTGTTCCGAGTGGCTCAGAATTCGGATTTTTTACAAGTAAGCAGGCATCTTGTCCCTGGGGTACCAGAGAAAGTCTAGTTGTTTCTGTTAATATGCATGACATTGACTGATTTTCTGAGATTGAGCACACTGATTTTTGAGCTGTTAGTGTTGTTACTTCAGTGCAGGATAAATTCGATTGTATTATTGCAAGTAGAATGAAAATAATGAGTATTGAAGTTTTTGCTGAAGGGCGATATATGAATCTTGAACTAGACTGATTAGCACTCAAGATTTTTGGTAAAAATGGTTGCGATTCATTGTTTGATGCATAAGTTCTATTCATTGCACAAATGCACATTCTGAATAATTTTGCGATACTAAAGATGAAACGTAGCAGGCATATCGTAGTTTTTGTAATTGATCGAAGGATTTGAAGCAAGAAATAGAATGTTCCTGCTGTAAAGTAGACTATTACAAAAAATAGCAATAGGTAAGTGGTTGGAGCGCAATGAGGATTTAAGAGCATTTGCGTACACATGTAACACTTTATCATTTCGCAAAAAGGCGAGGCTGGGCAGTGGATACCTGTGTGTTTAACTAAAAGACCGTTTGACCAAAATTTGACATCAAATTCATGATTCACAATAATGACGTCTTTTGGAAACTGTAAGCTTTCGATTCTTTTTGGCAAGCTTACTTTGTAACAATAAGGACGAGAGCAGATTTCAATTTGCCCAACATTTTGTTCCGTTGTTACATTAATGCCACCTTGAATACATTGCAGATCGCATTTTGAACAATCTGTTTCTTGCGGTTTCAATTTTTTCGTTCCATAAAAGGTTAAAGGCATAAGACCCCAAGCTTTGATAGGAACTGAGCCATCATCATTTGTATATCTAACTATTTCCTTTTGTTTGTAGTAACATAGCTTCGAACCTTGATTTTCGCATTTGTGATTTTGGCAAAATTCAGGGGTCCCTATTTGTGGACCAACCCTCCCCACGCAAACGTATCGAATTTTTTGCCCAGTTTGATAAGTTAACTGAAGGTTTTTGACAAAATACGTTTTATTATTGTAAAGCTGTATTTGAGGTATCATTGCATGACTTGCAATAGGATCGCAATCTGACGTTTCAGTCATAGAACAGATATTTGGTTTTGCCAAAGTTAGTATTTCTGTCAAATTGCCTATTGTTTCTGGTATTATTTTATGATTTTTAACACAGTCACTTGCCCAGGACGGACAGCAACATAATGAACCGCATGTAGCATCTTTTCTTAGGTGGCCACTTGGACACGCTATTTTTGTCCAGCACAAATTTCCATTTGTCAAGTTTTTTATGACAATCCCGATTCGAACACAGGTTTCTGCATGAATTATTTTTCCACGCGAGTTTTCTTTGCAGTAATGCGGTCCGTTTTCATTGCTAACGTGACCAATAAGGCAGATAATTATGAGCACAAAAAGTATCGTTGATTTTGAAACCATGCTTCTGAATTGTGTCGCAATTACCGATGATAATATCTTTATGGTCCCGACAGATTCATCATTATTTATTTCAGCTTCATTTTCAACTATTTCTAGGGGGAACAAATGATTAACAGGCCGATTTAGCATATTGCCACTAGGTAGCAATACTTTTGCAGATCGAACTTTGTCATCAGAACTATTGTTTAGTTCAGTGATTTTTCCTATTTTCCAGGAACCACGAGGCAAATTGTCTTCCTTTATTAAGACTAGTTCGTTTTCTTTCGGCTCATTAGCTGCTTGAATTCTTGGATGCCTGTGTTCTAATTGTTGCTTTTCTCTTAGATTTACTAAATATTCCCGGTGCCATATTGACCAGAATTTGTCAAGAATTTGTTGACTTGACTGCCAATACTCCAAAAGCTTTTGTTGTGAATTTAGCTCTGGTAAATAGCTAGGATCATTCTCTTCCTCTAAAAGCTGAGGAGTCCCTATTTTTCCGAAGGGAATAAGAAAATCAATGGGTCGTAGAGCACAGATTTCTGTCAATTCATCAGCTATGTACGTTAGAGGTCTCGAATTGATCACTGCTTCAACTTCTGACAGTAATGTTATGAATTCTTCGTGTTCCAACACTATTCGACCTACTGATTTCTTAATTGCTTGTTTTGTTAAGCCTATCAAACGTTCGTAGAAGCCGCCTTGCCAAGGTGCCATTTCTGTGATAAATTTCCATTCAATTTTTTCAGTTGCAAAGTATAGCAATACAGAATCGTCATTCAGTGGGTTTTCCCAAACTGTATGAACTGCTTTTGAAGTTAATTTGAACTGGGGGGCATTGTCTGAAATTATTTTCGCTGGTCTTCCCCTCCTTGCAATAAAGCGTCTTATGCAGTTCAAAAAATCCGTCGCTTTTAAACTTTGAACGTGTTCTAAGTGTATAGCTCTCGTAGTTAAGCATGTGAGCAAGCATATCCACATTCGAACAATTTTTTCGTTGATTTTGACATTCATTGGTCCAAGATAATCTAGACCAATAAATTCAAATGGCTTTGTTCTTTTTCCTCTTTCTTTTGGTAAAGCAGGCATTTTTGGTAATTTGTAAGGACCCGAATTGTATTTTCGACATATAAAGCATTTGTTCAGGACCTTTTTTATGGTGCTGCGTCCTTTAGGAATCCAGTATTCTTGCCGAATTTCTGCTAATGTATGGCTTACGCCAAAGTGCATCACTTTTTTGTGTTTCGCCATAATGATTAGCTCTGTTAAACGATCATCTTTTGGCAATAAGATTGGAAATTTAGCTGACTCAATAATATCTGCGTTTTCAAGACGACCATAACAACGTAGTATGCCTTTCTGATATGATTTTATTCCTAGATTTTGCATATTTTTCTTTTCTGAATTTTTCGAAAATTCATCGAAGAATGCAGCATAATGGCGTTTTTGCGTTTGGTGTATCAGCATTTCTTCTGCTAATTTCATTTCGTCTGTGGTAATTTGTGTTCCACAATTTTGAGCTTTTGTGAAATTTAATTCAGCATGTCTTTCTGGCAAAAAGCGTTCGATTTTCGCTTTTAGGAACCTTAAAACGTACACCATAATTCGCGTTGCTTTAGCAAAGCTTGATATTCGATTCAGATCCAAAATCAGTGGCTTCACTATTTCTTGATTAATTTCTACATATGTTTTTACTTCACTAGCTGTTTCAGCCATAAAATATTCCATTAGTTCAGGTTTTACTTCAGGCAGATTTCCTTCTGGCCATGTGTTTTGATCTTGAGCTATCCATGGCGGGCCATGCCACCAGAGCTCATTGAGCTGAAGATCAGCAAGTTGATAAGGCCGTGTAGCGATGTCAGCTGGGTTCTGTCTTGTGTTTGTGTAGCGAAAAGTGAAATCTTTTGCTTCTTTAAGTTCGTTGATTCTGTTTCTGACAAAAGTGCTCAGTGGTTTTGGCGATTTTATCCAATGTAGGACGCACTCTGAGTCAGTAAACAATATTTTTTGTGTTATAGGTACCTTTATTTGTTTTTCGACAAATTTGGTGGCTTTTAGCCCAATTATTGCTGAAAGTAACTCTAGGCGCGGTAAAGTTACTTGTTTAATTGGCGCTAATCGACTTTTTGCAAAAATAATTTCTGCTTTTGTAGCTCGATTTTGACCGCTTATTCTGAGATAAATAGCCGTCGCATATGCAGACTTAGATGCATCTACAAATGCTATTAGCTCAAAAATTGGGCTCTCAAAAACATGAGGCACGATTCGTTGAATAATGAATGGCTTAGCCATTTTCCAGGTAGCTTTTATTTCATTCCACTCATTTTCTAGGTTTTCTGGTAAATTTTCATCCCAGGATAACTTTAATTTCCACAATTTTTGGATGAAAATTTTTGCTTGAACTATGAGAGGCGCAATGAGGCCTAAAGGATCGTAAATACTCGCCAGTTCTTTAAGAACTGTTCGTTTTGTCATATTAGCTGTATTTGTTCGTTCATTTATTTGGATTTCTAATTTTATGGTGTCATCATTTACGTTCCATGGAATGCCTAAAACTTTGACTTCAATTTGTTTCAGCAAGTCATTTTCTGGCAGCTGATTTCTAAATTCAGCTGAATTTGACGTCCATTCTCTGAGATTGAAAGAAGCTGCTGAAAAATTACTTTTTACTTCTTTATAAAGCTTCACAGCATCATCGTTTGTGTTTACGCCAGTTATTAAATTATCCATGTATAAGTGCTTAGCTATTTTCTGAGCATTTTCGGTATCGATCTTATTCAGATGATATTGTAAGGTCGCGTTTAGCAAAAAGGACTAGAGATAACCCCAAATGTTACTCGGCAAAAACGGCATACTTGCACGTTTTGCTCAGTTGTTGCTTTTGTTGGATCAGTTAGCCATAAGAAACGAGTAACGTCTCTGTCCGGTGTTTGAATTGCGATCTGCAAAAATGCCTTTTCTATGTCGGCAATTATTGCTATTTTGTTCATTCGAAAATGAAGTAAAAGTCCGCACAGGTCAGGGATAAGAGCAGGACCTGCGTAAAGACAGTCATTAAGACTTTTCTCGTTTTTTCTTGCTTTTGCAGACGCGTCGTATACAATCCTTATTTTCGTTGTATTTTTTAGCGGCGTTATCACTGCATGATGCGGGAGATAGTGATGAAGATTGTCATTTTTCACATCTTCCACCTTTTCTATTATTCCTTTCGTTAGCTGTTCTTGAATAATGTCATTGTAATTTTTGAGCAATTCAGGATTGCTAGCAAATCGTTGTAGTAACGATTTTAAACGACCATAAGCTAGACCAAAATTTTCTTTCAGATCAGGCAATGTATCTTTCCATGGCCATTTTATATGATAACGCCCGTTTTCGAATATTATTGTATCATTGAATTTCTTCAGTGCTAGCTCTTCGTCATTGATTTGTGGCGAATCTTTTATTCCTATCGTTTCTAGGTCCCAAAAATATTCTAGATTCTCAGCTTTAAGCATAGTAGACTCATTGCACGTTTCATTTTCAGGCGCTGATTGCAAAATAGTTAAAGCTGACTCAGAATCTGCATTATTTTTAGCCACTATTTCTTTGCCAGAAAAAATCAGGCCAATTTTTGACTGGATCAGAAATAATCCAGAAGGCAATTTAGCTGACTGACAAGATTCGAGAAAATCCCAGAAATAATCTATGCCAATCAGCAAATGGGGTTTTTTCCATTCGGAACTCAACCATTTTCCGCTTAACATTTCATCCAATGTCTTAACTTCTGAGCTATTAATTTTTGCAAATTGCAGTTTTTCTGTTAAGGTTGGAACCGCATTTACGTACATTTCTTTTATTTTTCCATCATTTTGACGGATACCTAGCTTAACTAGCGACGATTTTATTTGTTGCGGTGTTTTTGAAGCAAACGTGTGAATGCTTAATACTTCGTTTTCAATCGTTTTCAGGTTTAACGCTTGTTTTAGTTCGTTTGTTATAAATGTTCGTTGACTACCTGAGTCAAAAAAAGCGCAAATGCTTTGGTATTCGTCATTGTGTTTCATTGGATTCAAGACATTAACTTCAGAAACCATAAGTGTTACTTGTGAAGCTAATGCTTTTTCAGATGCATTTTGAACTGGTTCTAAAATTTCAGAACTTGCTAAATGGCACGCATTTTGACTTTCGGTCTTTTCATTTTGCATTACTTCATTTGTTGGATCAGCATTTTGCTGAAAAGCTGTCGAAAAATCGCTTTGCACAATTATATTGCTATTTTGAAGCACAGCTTGTTGCATATTTTGACCGTTTTCATTTTTCTTAAAGCATAAAGCACGGTTGTGATTGCCTTTGCAATGTGAGCACGGACGCGTAAAACGGCAAGTTTTTGCATTGTGGCCAGGTCTTAGGCATCGAAAACAAAGCCCATTTTCTTGAATTTTTCTCTTTCTTTCATCAGAACTTATGTATTTATTGCACTGATCATTTAAATGATCCCCAGAACAGAAAGCACACGGAAAACGTTTTTGTTTTGAAGCTATTTGAATGCTTCTTTCGTTTACTGGCATGGCAGCATGACCCTCAATCATACTTAATGTATTTGAGCTTTGCTTTGCTTGATTTTGAAATCTAGCGTTCGAATTTGTTGCATTATGAACAATTTGATACACTTCTTCTTTCATGGTTATTATTTCATTCAATTTCTTACTCAGATCATCGATATGCCAAGTTATTCCAGGCCCTTTAAGCTTGTTTATTTCTAGCAAAATTTCGGCTGGCAGTTTTTCGAGAATCAACATTATTAGGGTAGGCTGATCTAAATCTTCGCCAAGTGCTTTAAGTTGCCTAATTATGCGATCAATGCCTTCAAGGGTTCTTCTTAGCTCATTTATGCGCCCACTAGCATTAGGTAATGAACGCAATTCAACGTATAGTGTCCTTTTTATTATATTTTGATCGCCAAATCGTTTATGCAAGATATCTAATGCATCTTTGTAGTTCGCATTCGTAACAGCAATTCCCTCGATCGCTTTGTAAGCACTACTTTTCAACGTGCTTAGCAAGTAGCTGAATTTTTGCACTGGCGGAATATGTTGTTGATTTATGGAAGCGTTGAAAGCGTCCCAGAATTCTGTCCACTTCAGTGGATCCCCATAGTAGACAGGCAATTGTAATTTTGGTAGTTGAACCTGAATCGCTGGCTCAGCAAAAGCACTAGCTGGCGATAAAATGCTTTGTCCAAGTTGTATTTGTTGTGAATTTGAAGATCGTAACTGTAGTAAACTGTCTTGTATTTCTAGGATCTTCGATTCAAGCAGATAAGTCGCTTCAATGCCTTGATCCATAATTTCCACGTAATTTTGTGGCATGCTTATACAATCGTTGTATAGCTTAACCTCTTGCACTAATTCTTCGTCTGCTAATACTTTTTGTAGCGAAGCCCATTCAGTATTTTGTTCTTTAAGAATAGCGATTGATCCAGCTATCTTTTTTAGCAAGTTTCTCATTAAATATAAGCCATCTTGCAAATCAATTATTCTTTCTTCATTTGACGCATTGAGTCGCAAGGGAAAACGTAAATCAGTATTTGACAGCTCGTCCAAATATGACGACAATCTTTTCTGCGTCAAATTTATTATTTGCCGTATCGGACTCGATTTAGAAACAAAGTTCTGACCAGTATTTGACATTATTTATGGCCAGCTAAACTAAACTTCGTTTTTTTGCGATTATTTGCTTTGATCCAAATCTTCCAACGACGTTCTTTGATTGTTTGATTATTTCCCCGACAATCTAGGTGCCAAATTGGTTGTCGCGAATTCTTGAAGCTCAGCGTAGGTTCGAATTTGGCGCATCGCGACGTATTTAAATTATTTGAGTATTTAAGTATTTGAATGTAGCTTACTTCTTCGCTAATATAAAAAATTCAATCTAAGTTGAATACAAACTACAAGCTATAAATCTAAAGTCATTCGCTCCAAGCTACAAGCTACGACACTTTTCTTACGAATCAATCACAACACAACTATTATTCTCCTGCTGTCACTGATAGATTCAATATTAAACACGTTTATATAATAAAACGAAACGAAAAATCATACTGAATCACTGTGTCACGTTGCTGTATCATGCTGTTGCTGGTTTTAGCGTTCAAAATATATTTTGCTAAATGTCATTACGCGGAAGATTGTTCATTTGCTTGCTAAGAAAGTGTGACCGTTTTGCGTGGTTGCATAATTTCAAAACCGATCAGAAAGTGAATATTTCGCAAAAGGTCATATTTAAAGCTTAGTTTAATCATTTTTCGCTGAATAATTCACCAAATTTTGCGTATTTCGCAACAGAAGGCATAGCTTAATATGCACTAGGAGTTTACACCATGATGGTGCACTTCGATTGCAAAAACATGATGGTGAATGGAGGGTTAAGGGTGGCCTGGCCTAAATCATCTAGGAGATTTTGAAATGTTATTTATAGTCTGTTTCATTTAACTTTGAGGTTTTTAAAAAAAATTTAAGTGATTACAAAAGTGTTTTAAACTAATATGGTAATTATGATATTCTACAGTATAATGTGTCATTTGGAGATGTATGTTAGTGCTCAGCTACATTACTGCATCAACATTTGAAACCGCTTTTGTAGCCTGATTCTTGTGGAAAAATTTAAAAGAAAACTGCAAAGTCAAATGAAACATACTATAGGTATAGTCCGTTTCATTTAACTTTGAGGTTTTTGAAAAAAAAATCAAAGTGCCCACAAAAGCGGTTTTAAACTTACACTTTAGTTGTGACGAGCGTATAAGGAGAGAACCCGGTGCAAAAGAAAAACATAGGCCCTTCTGTGATTGGTCACTGCCATTTTGGATGCGCTCACTCTGATTGGCTGATTTCTTTTACATGTCTGTATTGAATACCGTCGTCGTTTTTTGCGATGATGATGAATTCGCAGATTAACTTTGGCCATTTTTTGTGCAGGCAAGTTTAGGCATTTGAGCAGACCCCTATCCAGGAAGATAAGGGGGCACGTGTCCCCTGAAATGGAATATGAGAATGAGTTTCTCTCAGCAATTTTTTGCGATGATCAAAAGAAATTAGCCAATGAGAGTGAGCGCATCCAAAATGGAAGTGACCAATCATAGAAGGGCCTGTTTTTCACTTGCACCGGGTTTTCTCCTTACATGCTCGTTATAGTTGTGATTTTCTACAGTATATTGAGTTATGGTGAGAGACTGGCTATTGCAAAAGCGCATCACCGCATCGAAAGTTTAACCCACTCTTTTAGCCTGATTCATACGGATTGAATTCAAAAGAAAACCTCAATATTGAATGCAGCAGAGTATAGGTAGGTATGTACCGCAAGACATGATATTGACTCCATCAAATTACTTGTTTTCTTGATCCTTGTTTGCCATCTGTTTTGTTGGCCTTTGTGATTCACTAATAGCAATACTAGGTGCACAGCATGAGCGATTGGAGAAAGGGGTCAAGAATTCAGCTTTTTAGACCAAAATGACCTCAAAAACTTGCATAAGCGCTTAAATAGCGTTAAAAACATGATATTACCCGGTTTCTAGCCAATTTGAAGCACTTTTGAAGAAAACTTTTAATTTGCGTCCGGTTTAGGCCTTCATTTTCCCTCATTTTCCCTACAAAATTTTTCATCTTTCTATTCTGGGTGGTCCAGACCCATATTCCCATGCGCATGTTTGATCGTTATTGCAAAATGTTGTCATCTGACAAAAATGAAAAGAATTTATGTAACTTTGTAACTTACATAATCTCGTAAATTTTGGAAGTTTTCTAAATAAATGAAAATTTTTAAACAACGTCTAGAAGTGTAATGCTTGTGCTCTTCTTTGGAAAAATATTGATTGATTGCAACCTTTTTTATGGCTGTAGAAATTACATAATAGGTATACATATGTATACCAAATATCAAAAATACAAATAGGTATGTCAAAAATTTGGGTTGGGGCGAAAGCTTGAACTGATGCTGATTTAATGGTAGAATCTAGGTGTAATGTCAAGATAGGCTAGTGCTAGTTTACTAAAAGTAGGTACTCTAGCTAATGGAATTCAATAACAAAGTCTTAGACGAGCAAATGTACGATGAGCGAATGCTGAGTAACAACGACGATACAGTACAACAACGAGGCTAAGGCGAGTTTAGGGATAGCTGACGATGAGAGAGAGAATACGCCGAGTATCTTTAAGCATGTTGCTTTTATACATTTTCCTATAACATCGGGATATGAGAGTTTGTTATCAAAGAGACCCAACCGTTGGGCGTCGAGAGCTTTTCTCCGCTCGGCTTCAAGCTTTTAACTTTCCGACCAGCTTTCTTCCCCCTACGTTAGTCAGTGCCCACACTGAGAAGGAGTGACCATAAAAAAACGATTTTACAAAAATGTGATAAGTTCACTACATTGGCAAAAGTGAATCACTTATCATCATGGTCGTTTGTTCTGAATCCGGTAGTCAATGGCTTTCCAAATTCTTTGTGCCTTATGGTGCAGCTCCGGCTCTAGTAGCGTGGGGAATTCGTGGTGACAGCACCTCCTCCCAATGCTTGAAGAAGGCATAATAATCGTGGGTCCAATGATAATCGGGGCAGCGCCGGAAGTTGTGGTAGAAATCATTGATTGTGCGGTCAATTAGATGGGCAATTTTGGCTTCGGTCTTGTCCATGGCCATCAGTGGCCTCGGTGCTTGAACCGCCGTTGGGATAGGTCGCTGCTGTGGCGTTTTAGATGGTGGCTGAGGTGGGGGTTGCTGCCGTCTTTCGTTGTTGTTTTGTTTTCATCCGCGGCCAAACTCCATTTTTTGGCCACACAATACCGGTGCGTGCGATGGTGCTGTAGTGCTGGTCAATGAACGCAAACAGGTCAAAAGTGGCGATGGCTTCAAAAGTACATTGGGCGTGTCCAGCGGCAGGTGCATCCAGGTGGAAAATTGATCTGAAGCGCTGTTGTAGTGTTGGTTCATCGACTGTTTTGGGGAAGAGTTCGGGGTCCTTTGTTATGAGTTTCCTCATAACGCTCTGCAGCTCGAGCTCAATGTACCAGCCTTGTAGCAGCAGATCAGTGGTGTCCAAACTGCTGGGTCCATATGAGATCACGAGAAAATCTGGATCACGGAAGAGTGTCTGTATGGTGTTGGGGACTCCGCCTAGGTCTTCCATATCAAAGAGAAGAACTAGACCATCAGAACGGGCAAGGGCAAATAGTTTGGTGTAAACTGGCTCATTGGCTATGGCGGGGCTCCAAAGTTCTGCTAAGGCCATAGTGTTGGGAATATGGGGGTCGGATCGCAGGAGGTAGTCGGCCTGCTCAATCTTGCAGTCATGTGGCACCCACATGTAATGATGGTCGGTGGGTCGGCAACGCAGTCGTTTGATCCAGTTATTTGCCATTAAAATGGGGGTCCTGGCTTGTGGGGGAGTTGTCGGCCGCATGTCTTGCTCGGGCTGGATGAGTTGTGCTGGAGGCTCAGGCTCGGGTTGTTCAAGTTGTTCGGGCTGCATGTGCTGTTCGGGTTCTTCTAATTGCATGGGCTCTATGGGTTGGTCAAGTTCAGGGTTGCCATCTTCCTTCCAATTTTGCCGAGTTTTTACAGTGCAGACGCTTGCGCCCGATTCTGAAGAATGGGACGACCTTGAACTTTGGCTTGTAGTCGACATCTGAAGACGTAGGACTATGATTAGGTAAAAAAGTGCAAAATGGTCCATTTCGAACTAGGGAAAAAAACCGGTGGAGGGTAGTTCGAGTGCAACAAATGTTATACTTTAGTTCCGTTTTGTTCCTTTGATTTCCTGTTTTGGTTTCAGAAATCGAAGTTTCGCATAGTCAATCTCCTGCCTTAGCTTTTTGAAGCGTAACTGTAGATCTAAAAAGCGGAATTCACGGAGTGGGTCTGGATCTGGTTGGGGACGTTTGGATATTGAATTTGATTCTTGGTCTCGGGCAGGTTGCTGGTCTCTCAGTGTTTCGTTGCTCATTGAACTAAAATAAGTTTTTCATAAATTTTTGTTTAAAAGGGCCCAAAGTGTATCATCTGTCCTACATGAGCAAAATTTAGGGTAATACGAGCTAGTTAATTAATTATAGAAGCATAGTAATTTACTTCTTGCTGCATAGATCATATGTGCGGGGGAGAGGGGTGGGGGAAACAACGTCTGATTTATGGGCTGCTTTCCCTTCCCCCTTAGGCGGTACAGTTTTGGGGTGGCCGGGGTTTTTGTGTGGGTTGAACTTAATTAGGGATGTATAGAACTAGCAAGTTAGCTTATTAGTTTACTTATTAGACGACAAATTACTAGCAGTTCAATGTACAGAATCGCGATATATCTCTTAGTGTGGGGTAATCAGTGTCATTCTTCTCTTTTCCCTCCATAAAAAAATCCGGAGTAAATTTGATCTAAAATTGTTAAAAAAACGTTTCGCGCTCCAGTTCATGGACTCTGCGCGCCCAGTCATCAAAATCGAAATCGGGGTCATACGATGGATTTGTGGGGGGTTCGGGTTGCTGGTTTCGTTGTTTCTGCTGCTCTGACGCGGTCAGCTGCGGAGCTTGGGTCTGTGACGATAGGGTATTATCGGACATTTTCTGAAAAGGTGCTGCCTATTACAAAAATGCCCAAAAAAATAATAGAACCTAACCATAATGTGTAGCTTTTAGTGCTAGGATTGGAACCGGCAGTGTAAGGATCCCCAGGAGAAGAGAGTTTCTACCCTTGAGTATTTTAAAGTGGTACATCAATGTGTGCACGAAGCTGAAACACGTTGTACACATGTGATAAATTTGAATATGGCAGGGGTGATAGTGCTCGATTGATCACTTTCAGAAGTTGCAAAAAAAAATTTTTTTTGTGAAAAACATTATAGACAATATGATTTTAGCTAATTAAATGCATCAAGATTGTGTCTGGGGATTTAATGCATTGTGTTTCGAAGGTTATATGGATGGGTGGACGCAGGTGGGGACCACACATGGGCGTGGGGGTTTGGGGGGTATGCACCCCCAGAAGTTGAAATACCCCCCAGAAATCAAAAATACCCTCCCCAGAAAATTTTTTTTTGCTTTTTTAGCAATTTTTTGATGCCATTGGATAGAGCTTGATTGAGAAACGTCGAAAATGGTGTTTTTTCCGCCATACCACCATTTTTAAGGCCATTTTTGGACCTTTAAAAATTTTTTTCACCCCCCCCCCCCGAAATTTTTCACCCCCCCCCTAGAATTTGGGTGCTGCCCACCTATGGTGGGGACCCCGATGCCTGACCGTTGCAAGCACTCATTTTGCTCTGGTTTTGGTTCGTAGGTTCTTGTTGGTTTCGGGTTGCTGGTTTATACATTTTTGTCCGGTTAACATGTATGGGGCCCAATTCAGCCTTCCCATCCAGTGATTCTACAATGAGGGTCGGCATTTTCAGAGTTTTTATTCTGTAGGGTCCATTCCACTGGTGCATGAGTTTATGGGTTTTACCCTGGGGTGTGGTAGGATTGAAAACCATAATATAATCTCCGATTTTGTAATCTACATTTTTCACCTTTTTATCGTAATAAGTTTTCTGAGTTTCTTGTGCTTGACGAATGTTTTCCCGGGCAAGAGTCCAAGATTGTGTTAAATAGCTTTTAAAATCTATTATGTAATCGTCTAGGTCGATCATATATCGAGAATTTTCGAAATTTAGGGCAGCGTCAATGGGGAGTCTAGGAATCCTTCCATAGAGGAGCTCAAAAGGGGAAAATTTAGTACTTATTTGTTGTGTCGAGTTATAAGCGAAAGTAACATAGGGAAGGACGTCATCCCAATCCCGCTGATTATAGCTGACATACATGGAGAGCATATTTGCTAAAGTGTGATTAAATTTCTCTACTAGTCCGTCGGTTTGGGGATGGTAGGGTGTAGTGTTAATTTTCTTAGTGTCACAAAGAGCGCATATTTCATGAACAAGATTGGACATATAGTTCGTTCCTTTATCAGAAAGTAATTGTTTTGGGGCTGAATGACGGCATAAAATACCTTCTACGAATTTTTGAGCAGTCGTTTTAGCAGTGCAGTCAGAAATAGCGAAACATTCAACCCATTTTGTTAAGTAATCAGTGAAAACAATAATATATTTATTACCATTATGAGTGAGAGTGAGGGGTCCGAGGATATCAGTTGCTACTCGATCAAAAGGACCTTCAACGGGCAGGGGGCAGAGAGCAGCCCGTGTTTTGTGAGTGGGTGATTTGCGGGTTGCGCATCCTAAGCATTCCATACAGTGTCTTTTTATGTCATTTATCATCCCTTCCCAGAAATATTTTTGACGGATACGCTGATAAGTTTTTTCAAATCCAAAATGGCCTGACAAAAGATCATCATGATAAGATTCTAGTATCTCTTGACGTAGTGAAAGTGGGATGACAATGGCATTTTCACCCCTGTTTTTGTTTAGCTGTCTAAATAAGCACTTATCTATCAAGCAGTAGAGTTTAGTTTTTGACAAAATTGAGTTCTGAAAAGTGGGGTCAATGGGTAGGATTCCATTTTCTAAATAGTCAATAATGGGCATCAGGTCAGTATCTTTTCGTTGTTCGCTTATAATTCGTGGATCTTCAGTGTAGATATTTGCCACAAAAAGTCGAGAAACAGCATCAGCATTCTTGTGCTTTTCTTGGGATTTATGGGTGAGAGTATAGTTAAATTGTTGTAAAGTGATGTGCCATCGTGCTAGCCTGCCAGTCAAATTGTTTTCTTTCTTAAAAAGTCCGAGAAGTGGGGCATGGTCGGTTTGTATGTGTACTTGGTGCCCAACTAAGTAAGGGTGGAAAGTTTTGACCGCCCAAATTACGGCAAGCGCTTCACGCTCAGTTGTTGAATAGTTGCGTTCCGGTTTAGTTAGGGTTCTACTAATGTAAGCGATAGGGTGCTCTTTTCCATCAAACAACTGACTAAGAACAGCACCAATTCCATAAGAAGATGCATCAGACTGCACATAAAAGTCTTGCTTAAAGTCCGGAAGTTTTAAGATGGGTGCAGTTGTGAGAAGAGTTTTTAATTTTTGAAATGCTTTACTACATTCATCGGTCCAAACAAAAGTCTTATTTTTCTGTAAAAGACTATTTAGTGGCGCAGCAATTTTGCTACAATCTTTAATAAAACGACGATAGTAAGAAACCAGTCCAAGAAATGATCTTAGTTGATCGACATTTTGGGGTATTTTAGCTTGTTCGACTGCATAAACCTTAGCTTTATCGGGTGCTAGTCCATCGGCTGTGAGTTCATGCCCCAAGAATTTGACTCCGTCCTTGCAAAAATCGCATTTTTCCAACCTCAATTTAAGTCCTGCTCGTTTAAGTCGTTCAAAAACTAAGTTCAAATTTTGCATGTGGTCTTCGAAAGTCTCAGAGTAAATTAAAATATCGTCAAGATAGACTAAGCAGATTTTCCATTGTAAACCTTGGAGAATAGTGTCCATGAGTCGTTGATAAGTGCTTGGTGCATTGCAGAGTCCAAAAGGTAGAACGATTAAATTCGTAAAGTCCTGAGAAAGTTATGAAAGCGGTTTTTTCTTTATCGGAGGGGTGGACAGGAATTTGCCAATAACCCCAGGCTTGGTCTAGGGTGGAGAAGTACTTAGCTTTCCCAATAGTGTCAAGTATGTCATCGATCCTAGGGAGGGGGTAGGTGTCTTTTTTAGTAATAGCATTCAGTTTTCTATAGTCTACGCAAAAACGATCAGAACCATCTTTTTCTTGACCAAAACAATAGGGCTTGCCCAGGGGCTAGTGGACGGGCTTATTACTCCCGACTCTAACATTTGATTTACATGAGTTACAATGCGAGATCTGTCGGCAAAAGGTACTCTGTAGGGGTAACTCCGAACTGGGGCGTGGTTCTCAGTGTTTATACGATGGTTGATAAGTGAAGTTCTCCCCAGATCGTGCTCATGGTGTACAAAAATGGCATCATTTGACTGCAAAAACCTTGTTAAGATTAGCATTTCCTGGGGCGTTAAACTAGTATTAAGCTTTAACTTTGTTTTGATCTCTTCATTTAGATTTTGTGTGTTGGTATATGGTGGGAGAGTATCTAAAGTCATGACTCGCGGGGTGGCTTGTGTGGTACCTCCCGGAAAACCCGGTGGGTTGCTCCTGATAAGCATAGCATGCCCTAGTGTAGAATTTTTGTAAAGTTTCACATCCTTAGTCAATGGATTAAGAATCTGAATAGGGATGTGGTTACACACTGCTTTACAGAGGCTGGGGTATAGAGTGACTCCGGTACGTTGGGAAAATGAGGCAAAAGGTTCAAAATTTATGTAGTCATTAGAATTATTTTCATTCACTAATTGTTCTGACGGATGACCAAGTATGTCCATTACTGAGCGGGCGGGTACAGTAATACTTTTACACATTTTGATCGTGACTTTTTGGGGCTCTTCGTTGTACACATTACACACAAAATTTATGGGTTCTCCACCGAGGGACAAAATTTTAGAGCCGAAATCGAAGAGGATAGTCTGATATTGGGCTAGAATGTCTATGCCGAGAATTAAGTCAAATGCGCCTTCTTCAATTACGTAGAAAGTAGTCCTTTTTTGTCGTCCATTTAAAATAATTTCAAGATAAACAGTTCCAAGGACGGGTAAGTCATGACCGCCTACTCCCCGGATAATTCCATCAGCCGGCCGTGTAGTGGTGAGACAGAGCCCTATTCGACACAAGGTTCGTTTAAAAATAACCGAAACAGTTGCTCCCGTATCTACAATTGCTCGTAGATGGTGTCCGTTTATATAAACATTTATCGTGGGAGAATGGCGAAAGTCATTATCTAAGTGAGTTACCAAAACAGTCTTTTTTGGAGTAATTCGTTGAATTTTCAAAAAGTTTGGGAACCGGTTTCATTGCTTCAAGTGATAATAGGTCTTTACTGAATCTACCCTCCTGCCAGGGCAATTTTACCTCATTAGTCACAAATGGGATAATATAGCCATTAATTGCTATAGTACGGTTGCTTATGTTAAAAATCACATCATTAAGTAGGCTTAGCGCATCACATCCAAGTATGCAGTCAATATTATTTTGGGTCATAGTTATTAAATCAGATATAATAAAGTTAATCGGAATGCAGTGGGCAGCTACTGTGATCATTAATTTCATACGACTAATAACCTCTATTTCGTGTCCGGTGGAAGTAACTAGGGGTGGTGGTAGTGGGTTTTCGGGGTTTTGGGGCGGCTGAGGAGCGGGTCCGAAAAGATGTTCAAGATACCATACGCTTAAGGGCTGATTTCTGTGATCGGTGTCGCCAGTATTTTTTAAAAGTTAGCAGCCCGAACATAAATAACGGCTATGAGTAGGAGTACAATGATAACAATTACGAAAAGATTTATTAGTGCTTGATAAATACCACTAAGTAAATGAGTGAGTGTGTTCGAGGCCCCCAGAGCAGTCCTATCGACCATATGTTCAAATTTTTGTTGGCTGAAATCAAGAGCATTAGTTATGGCAGTTCCGGTCCCAGACAGAATTTGGTAAACTAGCGAGGGATTTTCGGATAATTGGGATGTATATTTCATAATACGATCAATTTTCTGTTCTAATTCGTGGGTTCCTGTTTCATCATCAAAAGTAGTCATAGAATCGTGGAACAAAGTGGGAGAGTCAAAAGTAAAGAGGGTCCAATTACCAGCCCAGACGAGCTGAATGGGGGTTTGTGCAACGTGAGTGGCGCCCTGAGCTGTTTAGTAATTTTGTTTGCCGTAGTATATGCTCTGAATTCTCTTATCACACGGTATCATACGAGAAAACATAGTGAGATCAGTGCCTCCGGCAGACAGGCACATAGCGGTGGGGGAATTGGAGGGTCCGGACCCCCCCAAAATTCAGAAAAATTTGGAAAAATAGGACTTTTACACGTTATTTTGTGCTATTTTTGGTTTAGACCCCCCCAAAATTGGTGTTTGTCCCCCCCAAAATAGGAGGGCCAGCTACGTGCCTGCCGGCAGAAACCAAAAATTTCTGGGTCCCGACTTCAACAGGGAGGTCAGCATAACAGTTTTCGTTCACTTTATGGTCCCAGTAAATTTTAGTAGTATTAAGTTGGTGACATTGCCATATCATAAGGACATCCCCAGCAAAGACAGCGTGGATGTCAGTTCGCTTGAGTAAAATCCTAGCACCGGCGGTTGGGTCAACGTGCAAAATTTGCTTAATAGTGTCTAATTGGCGTTGTGCAGATTTACATAATTCAATCCAAACATTTTTGAAGCTTTTTGTTCGATTTGTAAAATTCGCTGTTCCAAATACTGAAATTTAGCATTTTCGGGGTCAGTCGAGGGCTTATTAGTCAAAAAAGTTGAATTTTGGGGCTTCAAGTAAATTTCACCAGACTGATTTCGCAGAAAGGCGCTGTCCCTTCCCATTATGACTTTGATTAAAACACCTTGTAGCGTGTCATAAGCACTAATTAGTCCACATTTATTAGTAAGGTTGGTAAGTGTAAAGCCGCTTTGCAATTCTTTAGCTATCGCAAAGGGAAAATTTAGCTCTACGAAAAAAGTATCCTAGTTTATGATATTTACAGAAGGATTTGAGTGGGTAGGGGTCCCAGATTACCGTGGCATCATTAGTTATGCATTTTCCATGTTGAGAGTGGCATCCCCGAGGTCGCATAAGTTAGAACTCAGAGTAATTCCATCAGTAGTCGCTACATGGCCAAGTTCAACGAAAAAATTTATGGCACTTTTACATAAATCTTGACAACACCACGAAAATTCGACTGACAAGTTATTTTGGGTGGTCCAGAGTCTAGGAAATGTGCTAAAAGGGTTGTCAGTTCCCCAAGTTTTAGTTTTCCAAACTTCAGAGCAAAGTTTAGCGGAGACGGGTTTGGTGGTCGTCACGTCATAAACTATTCCTCTGCTACCCAGAAATCCAGTGTTAGTACATATAGTTCTATTATGGATATAACACTTAACAGCTTCAGTAGTGTAAGGTGTATCTAATGGTACCCAAATGTCAACTTTCATGTTATAGGGGCTTGAGGTGGTTATGGGAGGTATGCATTCTACATTTTTAGGAATCGCTAAAGTGTATCCATTTTGCAATTTATTACAAAAATTGTACGTACGTACGTTGGGAGCAGTCAAACAGAGTCCAGAGGGGATGAGACACGTGAGGAGACAGAGAAAAGTCAAAAACGTGTTGGAAAACAGTTTTTTGTCAAGGGATTTACCATGAACGCCATCAACATTTTCAAAATTCTCAAATTCTCTACTTTCAGCTGCAGCATCAGGTTTTGGTGACCTAGGCGCGTTCATGACCAGAAGGCGCTTAGACTGTCCCTTTTCACAGTCTTCAAAAACATGATGATTTGTGACTAAATCGTCACCACCTAACTCATATCCTAGGTCAATGGGCAACTCGTCCGCCTTCTGTACCGTGGGGAAGGAATCTAGTGCCAAATTTTTCAGAGTTAGGGATTTCCGCCCTAGATCTTCACATTCCCCATGCCCTTCCAAAACCAAACAATTAACACTTCTATACTCAAGGCCTTTTGACTCAAAATCAACAAAATTTACGCCCTCTGGGTATGAGTCAGATACAACAAAATCATTTTCTACATGAGCAAAATTATTCGACGTCGATTTCATTATTTCCGCGGGGGTTTATATTCTCACACATCGCCATTACATTATGCCTAGGTACGTTACCTACGGGTGGAACATGCACTCGATCCTGGTACCTTGGTCGCCCTGCCCCGGTGTTAGGATGGGGCTGAAAATTATTTTGGGGTCTGTCCCGAAAATTATGCCTATTATTAGAATAAGTATACGAGTTCTGATTACATTGAATCGCATGATGTCCTAATTTTCCGCATTTCCAGCAACGGTTCTTGCCCTGACTATTCTAAGGGGTTACATCCCGCTTCCAGGGCCCTTGGTTACGGTTGTAGGGTCCCTTAGAATGCCAGTGGTCCTGCTGGGGTGGTAGATTTAAATTAGCTATTTGTCGAGATAAGTTATTCATGGTAGTGGTCAAAACGCTCAACTCAGGGGTGGGTTGTTTGTTCACGGTGGGGGTTGAAGTCCGGTACGCCAGTTCTTGGATTTCTTGTTGGGTCGCCCTCCTAATAGCTTCTTCAAGATTTTTGGGTCTCAGTTCCGAGAAGTGTAAAACGCTTAATTTCAGATTTTAAGCCTCGTAGAAAAGCTCCTTTGGCTACGATTTCACGTTGGTCAGTGTTGAGAGTCGGATAAGCTGCTTTTACCAAATTTCTGATATCTACAGCAAATTCGGAAACCGTCTCAGTAGGCCTTTGGGTCCGGTGCACCAGTTCCATTTCCCGGAGTGCTGAGTCTCTACCTACGGGAAATTCAGTTTTTAGTCCATTAATCCATTGTTGATAAGTTAAAGGATTATTGAGCATTTCTCGTTCACGGCGTTTGAAAAAAGTGAGAGCCAGGCCACGTAAAAATGTTGGTAGGAGTGAAATTTTTCGTTGTTCATTTAAATTATGGGCAGTCGCGAAGCGAATGAAAAGTAAGAGCCAGTCGGCTATGTTTTCGTTCGAATTTCCGTAGAAAAGTGGAGGTTGGGTTTGAGTTAAAAGGAGGGGTGAGTTTTCCTGGACAACGGACAAAACATTATCTAAAGTTCTCATCATAGGTAGCGCGTTAGCGCGTACCTATAATATACTTGGGTACCCCCAACACCTGGGCACCCCCTACAGCTATAACGGGACACTTCTGGAAGGTGCGGTTTTTTTTAAAAGAAAGATAATAAAAAAATTCGCTGCCCGTGTTTTTTTGTTTTTCTTGAAACTCAAAATTGACTGTGTAAAGAAGGTGTAAAGTTTTTGTGTAACGCTATAACATAGGACAAATTTTGTGACCTTTTTACTGCGGCATGTGGACAACTGAGTATTGATGACTCGAAGGATTGAACAGAATAGGATAATAGAGGGATGAATTCTACAGATGACACTTTTTTTGTTTTTTGAAATTCGCATTATTTATCGAACGGCAGTGTAAAGAGTGCGAAAATCTGGGGGTGAAAAAGCACTTTTTGGTCGAGTTTTCAACCTTCCTATGTCCGATACTAACTCCGGTTATGAGGTTTTTAAAATGTTTTCTGACAGAAATGTAGAGCGGATCAAGGGCTACATTCTGCATATAAGCAAAGTCTTGTATGCTCTATGGTGAGTTAGATCCTGGGGTTTAAAGTTTACACTCTAGTGGATGGTGTAAAAACGGATTTTAACTAAGATTTCTCTGCCAAATTTTTCCGCTTATGAGTCAGTGCAAATCGAAGACAGCATTAATAAAGTGCCTCACAGGGGCTAAACATCGCAGCAAACCACATTTAAAAAAACGCAATATTGAGTTATTTATGGGGGTGTAAAGTTCTGAATCAGAGGTAAAAAATGGGCTAAAAAACACGTTTTTTCCGAAGTTTGATTGATAAATCATGCCAAATAATTTTTGCAACAGAATTTTGGCACACAGGAATGTACTACGATTTAAAAGCTACAAATTGTACCAAACCGAATTTCTTTAAACTCAATGG
The DNA here is from genome assembly GCA_036768485.1 of Mermis nigrescens. Taxonomy (NCBI): domain Eukaryota; kingdom Metazoa; phylum Nematoda; class Enoplea; order Mermithida; family Mermithidae; genus Mermis; species Mermis nigrescens. The sequence continues at coordinate 2,447,927 of JAVLUZ010000043.1, forward strand.
GGAGTTCGGTACGGAATTTTAAAGTTTACAGTGTTCTAAATGATGGAAAATACGTTTTTGTTGCGTTTTTTGTTCGCCACTTTCTCCGTCCAGAAGTCGGGATAAGTCTAATAGAATAAAAATAAAGTGCTTTATATCGGGTGCATGTCAAAGCAAATTGTCTATACATTAATATTTAGCGAGTGTAAAGTCAAAAATTTGGAGTTTTAAATGCGTTTCTGTCTTGTTTTTTCTGCCTGCTTCTCCGGTTACGAGTCAGGGACACGTTTATCAAGTCTAGAAATGGACCAGGAATTAAATTTGATATGCCAGTCTGGCGCATATGTTTACACTCTACGGTGTTGTAAAGTAGTTTACACCAATTGTTAGTTTGCCCATAGAACATTATGTAGACTTAATTTTTTCATAAATATTAATCGTAATATTGGAACAATATCAAAATTACGAATCTGACTAAAATCTTCTTTACACTAGGTGTTTACATGAAGTTTACACTACATATATATTTATCTTCGTTTTTGAGCATTCCTGAAACCTAATTTTTTCTTGGAGCCTAGAAGTTTTCAAAGGATCAAATGTGAGACGTCACGTAGGCGCGTTTGTTTACATCCAACAGTGATGTAAAGTAGTTTACATTCATTGTTTATATGTCCTCAGACCATTGTAGAGACATAATTTTTTCATGAATGTTGATCATAATATCCGAGTAATTTTTTACACTGCATGTTAGCCTTTGTTCTATAGCATTGCAGAAATCGAAATTTTTTCCTGAGATATAAAAATTTACAGGGAATGAAATATATACGTCAATTGGGCGCGCTTGCTTACACTCAGCAGTATTGCAAAGTGGTTTAAACCTAATGTTTATTGTCTTTAAAACATTATGGAGACTCATTTTTCCATAAATGTTGAAAGAAATATCGGAGCAATATCAAAATTACGAATCCGACTAAAATATTCTTTACGCTATGTGTTTGTGTAAAGTTTACGTTACGTGTTAACCCTAATTCGATAGACTTGCAGAGACTTTGTAACTGAAGTCAAGAAATTTTCAAGGATTCATATGTGAGACATCAATTAAGTGAGTTTGTTTACCCTCAAAAGTAATCTAAAGTGATTTAAAAATTATGTTCAGGTGTCCTTAGATCATTGAAGAGATGTAATTTTGTCTTAAATGGGTTGCATTAAAGTTAAATCTTTCTTAGCCGTGTTTATAATATGTTTCACAAAATCTTGCACATGGAGAGCTATCGTTTAGTTGATGTAAATTGCCTGCAAAAGTGGTTTAAAATGAATCCAGCAATCACACTACTGTGCACAGAAGTCGACAAAGATATACAGCTTTATTGTAATCATGTACATTAATAAGCCGTAAACTGTTAGTATTCTCTACACCTAGTAGTTGTGTAAAGTTTGCACTATTCATTTGTTGTTAATATGTAGTCTATACTACAAATTTATTTTACTACCAAATCAAAGCGTTAGTGTTCCTTACATTTGATATTTGCGTGAAGTTTTTGAATTTTTGCCGAAAATCTTTGCCTTCTAATTTACCAACATCCCGCCTTTTTCATTTTCTTGAAGTTTAAAATCTTTTATAATTCTCTCATAATTTAATGGTAGGTTTTAACTTTAAGTTTCTCTTGGTTTACAACTCTCGCTTAGCAAGCTCATTTTTCAAAACTTTTTCATAGTGATCAGATTAGTTGCGTTTAGTTTGGAATTGGTGGACGGTCGTTATTTTATTACTCGGCTTAAATAAACCAAGTGACTATCTTTTGATTATTTTCTTCATCGCAAATTCAAACACCCAATTTTCAATTTGAAAATTGACCCAATTTTCAATTTGAAAATTGATCCAATTTTCAATTTGAAAATTGAAAATTGGGTGTTTTCAATTTCAAAAGTCACAACATATTGTGCTTGTGTATTGATTGAGTGAGGATTTGCAATGTGAATTCGTTGGTTAAATTTTTGTGCTTGATTATAAGTGAACTGCACATTAAGAAAAAATAACTTAATGCAGTTTTAATTTGAAAATGGATGGTGTCAATAAGGTTGTCTTGTTTAAAAAGGATAATGCTGATGTTAAGAACAATATTGTTTTCCGCGTTCTTGGACTGTTGTCATTATTGTGGCATGTTACTGATTGTGTTTACTGACTGATGTACTGAAATCACGCTAATTAAAAGTAGTGTACTAGCAAAGAAAAAATGCTCCGATGGAACAAAAAAGATGAATATACTTGGAATTGTGGATTATTATGGATGTAAAAGGAGGGGACTAGGAAAAATCTACCTAAAGTCGGAAAATCTGCTAAAAATCACACTTTCTCTAAGCAACGCAAAAAATCGATGTATATTCTGCGGCCTCTAAAAAAGTGTCTTTTTTAAATAATGTTCGAAGTTTCAGATAAGAGTGTATAAACGAAATCTATCAAGGTTACTTTTTTAAATTGCTGGCACCTGATTGATAGAAAACTAAGAGGTATTGTATTTAAAGTTGTTTTGTTTTATGAGCATTATAGCAAGCAAAGCAGGAGCCGATTGATTAGTGCACACAATCGTTTCGGGCATGCTAGTGTATCTACATTAAGTCTGTTTCAAGTCAACTTACGTGTTTCCTACTGTTTTTAACCAACCATGTCTTCAATTGTCTTCGATGTTTGCTATTTCATTCAATTGGCTTGGAAGACTGTTAGTTCACTTAATATCATTTCCCATAGCTACTGCATAGCTAACGTGCTGCTGTTTCAATCATTGTTATGGTTGAATATTTATTTTAATCTGTTGGCCGCAGAATATACATCGATTTTTTGCGTTGCTTAGAGAAAGTGTGATTTTTAGCAGATTTTCCGACTTTAGGTAGATTTTTCCTAGTCCCCTCCTTTTACATCCATAATAATCCACAATTCCAAGTATATTCATCTTTTTTGTTCCATCGGAGCATTTTTCTTTGCTAGTAGTAATATCATTAGCACTAGTAGCCAAAAGATCTTGCAATTCTTGAAAATCGATAGTTGATATTTTAGGTGATTTTTTTCGATGCAAAGCTGATCTGGTGTTATAGGACTTATAAGGGACGCGGGAGCAACGTTTAGAATTCACTTAAGAGCAATTAAGTCAGTACAAATGATGGCAATAATACTCACTTTTTTTGGGCAGCGGTTCTTGTAGTGTAGCACGACGGATGTTCAATTTGTGAGACCTTCAGATGTCAAAAATTTGGGTTGGGGGCGAAAGCTTGAACTGATGCTGATAACGGTAGAATCTAGGTGTAATGTCAAGATAGGCTAGTGCTAGTTTACTAAAAGTAGGTACTCTAGCTAATGGAATTCAATAACAAAGTCTTAGACGCGCAAATGTACGATGAGCGAATGCTGAGTAACAACGACGATACAGTACGACGACGAGGCTAAGGCGAGTTTAGGGATAGCTGACGATGCGAGAGAGAATAAGCCGAGTATCTTTAAGCATGGTGCATTTATACATTTTCCTATAACATGGGGATATGAGAGTTTGTTATCAGTGAGTCCCGACCGTTGGGCGCTAAGAGCTTTTCTCCGCTCGGCTTCTAGCTTTTAACTTTCCGACCAGCTTATGATTTAACATTATTTTTACGGTGACTAAGTCTTTTACGTGCATTTCTGTAGTTCTACAAAAATTGGGTACGAGCGGCTGAATCAAAGGGCAGGAGAGTTGAATCACGCTAATTTTAGAGAGCTACAGAAATTGGGCATAGGCGGCTAAGTCAAAGGTGGGACAGTTTCATCGGAATCGCTAGCTTAGTAAGATTGTCGGCGCTCTAGCGTCTTAGAAATGAGGCTGAAAATAGGCGCCTCTTATCTGTTCGATTTAGCATGAAAAAGTATTATGTTTGGGAACATAGAGAAACGTTAAAGTTGGGTTATAGTTTTAACGTAGTTTAAAATTAAGAATCATTACAGGTATATACCAAATATCAAAAATATACATATCATATTTTAAATAAAAATAGCAGAATATCATATTCATATCATATTAAAATTAAGTCAACTATACCAATATCATATTTTAATCATTTTTGGGCTACCAAAATAACACTACCAGATAGTACTTTACTGACATTTACTGACTTGTAGTTCAAAAACTAAAATTAAGGCCAGAAGTGTAGTTCTAGTGACTGTCGGCAAATTTCGAAAATACAAAGTGAGATCAATTTTACTTCCATTGTGAAATCTTAATGTAGTTTATTGTTAATCGTATTACTGTAGTAAATTTGCCCTACATATTTTATTCATTTTATGTTTCTCTACTTGTCGTTCTGTTGCACTTTAAATATCGGTCGTTAGATTTGAGTTAACACTTTTTGTTTGTTTTGAATTCGTGTTTTATGCAACTCGCGTGTTATGTGGAACTATATGTATGCTCATGGCTTAAATATGATCATTTATATTACATTGCACTAACGTCGTTATTTTCCGTGTAAACTAATTTGAATTGTATGTACACTGGCGCTGAGTTCATCGCACTCCCCAGATAGCCAAATATCCAAATAAAACGAAATATCCAACAAGACCTTCCTCCAAAATTTCATTTTCAATGCACATTTTATGATGTACGAGGTAGATTCTTTCTTAAATTGCAATTAGCTTCAAAACGGTATCCATTTTGATAATACGTTTTTCTTAATCTCGTAAACGAGATAGTCAAAAGTCGGAAACTAGTTGGAAAAATGCTCGAAGAGCACTGGAAAGTTATATGTTTTTGTTCTTTTAAAGAGTCAAAAGTGGAGCACAAGCTGCTCAAAACTACGTTGATACCCACAATGAAAATCAAAATGGACTGAAGCATCTTGATATTCACCCATAAGCAAACATATCTCCGCCTTTTTTCGTATGTCATGTAACAATGGCCAAATCGTGTAGTTATGTACCTATACATGAATCAAGTTTTGTAAATTTTAAACTTGAATCGCGAATATTGTAATGGCCAAACTTGTCCGTTGGGATTGTGGGAATCTGTATAGTATATTTCACGAAACCTTGTGCATGGAAATCAATTTTCAGCGATCTAAACGAGCAGTTACAAAAGTAGTTTCCACGCAGATTACTGTAATGGAACTTTGCACAGTAAAAGTTCGTATATTTCCTCATTTCTTTGCACAGTATCGCCATTGTTGCTTCAGGTTTTTGTAGTCGATTTACATCGTCTAAAGAACTACTGTCCATGCACGAGGTATGTTGAAATAGACTAAAGGCTTTCTGTAATGAAGAAAATGAGAAATTGTGGCTTAGATAAATGAAAATTCGGATTTGTTTTCAAGTCACTCGAAATTTTTTTAATCCTAATTTAGTGTTTACAATTATGAAGAAAAAAATTTCAATCAAAATTAATAAAGACACAATCAAAAAGCTTAGTTTTAAAAACACGTTTCTTTGTCAGAATATAAGTCAATAATAAATAATTCTTTCCTTGGAAACCATTTAATTGTGACTACAGTCTGTTTCACGGAACCTTTTGCATGGATTTAAATTTTAAAGTGAATTTAAATCGATTACAAAAGCGGTTTAAACTGATGCAGCAACCATGATATTGCGCACAGCAATCGATAAGCAAACAAAGTTTTATTTTACAAAATTTTATTACAGTAAGCTGCCTAGAAACCACTTTTGTAGCTCCTCGCTAGATCGTTGAAAATTGATTTCCATGCACAAAGTTTCGTGAAATAGACTATAGCATGACAAGTACAGTAAGTCGATAGATCAGAAACTGTAATGAAAACTTAGAGTTCAGAAACTGTTTTGAAAAGTCTTAGTAAGGAAACAAACTATCAGACTACCTACATACACACACCTATCTACTTATGTAGGTATCTTATATGACCGTCGCTTTAAATACGTACTAACCATACTTGGGCGTGGGGGTATGCACCCCCTAGAAGGCAAAATACCCAACGAAAAATGGCAAAAACCCAGCTACACCCCCCAGAATTTCATTTTTAAAATTTTTTTTGCTTTTTTCGAGTTTTTTATGCCAATCAATAGAGCTCGACGAGAAACGTTCAAAAATGGTGTTTTTTCCGCCATAGCACCATTTTTAAGGCCAATATTTGACTATGAAAAAATTTTGCACCCTCCAGACCTTTGGAGCCGCCCACCTATGGTACTAACTGTACAACATTAAAATAAGTTCGAAACTGCTACAAGTTTTAAGGGACAACGGTTCAATTTGTGTTCCTTATGTAAATCAAAGAAAAAAGGCGGAGATATGTTTGCTTATGGGTGAATATCAAGATGCTTCAGTCCATTTTGATTTTCATTGTGGGTATCAACGTAGTTTTGAGCAGCTTGTGCTCCACTTTTGACTCTTTAAAAGAACAAAAACATATAACTTTCCAGTGCTCTTCGAGCATTTTTCCAACTAGTGTATGTATACCCAACCGAGCCACGTCGTCTCGTACATATGTATAAGCAAAGAAAAATGCTTCGATTGAACAAAACAGGATGTGAAAGGAGGGGACTAGGAAAAAGCTACCTAAAGTCGCAAAATCTGGTAGAAATCACACTTTCTCTAAGCAACGTAAAAAATCGAAATATGTTCTGCAGCCTCTAGAAAATGTCTTTTTTTAAATATATTTTTCAAAAATTTCAGATAAGAATGTATAAACGAAATCTATAATGTTTACTTTTTTAAATTGCTGGCATGTAGCAACGCTTCGTATCCTGATTGATAGAAAACTAAGTGGTATTGTATTTAAAATTGTCTTATTCTGTTATGAGCATTATAGCAGGCAAAGCAGGGACCGATTGATTAGTGCACACAATCGCTACGGGCATCCTAGTGTACCTACATTTAGTCTGTTTCAAGTCGACTTACACGTTTCCTACTGTTTTGAAACCAACAATTTCTTCAATTGTTTTGGATGCATCGATGTTTGCAATTTCATTCAATTGGCTTTGAAAGACTGTTACTCAATATCATTTCCCGTCGCTACTGCATAGCTAACGCGTTGCTTTTTGAATCATTTTTATGGTTAAATATTTATTTTAATGTGTTGGCCGCAGAATATACTTCGATTTTGTGCGTTGCTTAGTGAAAGTGTGATTTTATCAGATTTTGCGATTATAGGTAGCTTTTCCTAGTACCCTCCTTTTACATCCTTAACAATCCAAAATTCGAAGAATATTCATCTTTTTTGTTCCATCGGAGCATTTTTTCTTTGCTAGCACCCTACTTTTAATAAGCATGATTTAAGTACTTCAGTCAGTAAACACATACAGTAACATGCCACGATAATGACAGCTGTCCAAGATCGCAAAGAAATATTGTTCTTAACATCAGCATTATCCTTTTTAAACAAGACATGCTTACATTATTTAAACAGATCAAAGTTTTCCAGCATAAAATTTACGCAAATATCAAGTGTAAGGAACACTAACGCTCAGATTTAAGAAGTAAAATAAATTTGTAGAATAAACTACATATTAACAACAATTGAAAAGTGCAAACTTTACACAACTACCAGGTGTAGAGAAAACTAACAGTTAAATTCTCAATTCTGACTTTACGTAGCACATTTTGAAAAAAGTAAGCTTTCGCAAGCCTCTAGAACTAGGGTTTAATATGCAGTGTAAACACAAGTGGCACAAGATGTTCAGCCGCTCCACTTCTCAATCATTGATGCCCAACAAGCAGCCTTGAACCGCGATCAATGGCGTGCTGTAATCCGTAATACACTGCCTTTGGCCGCCACAGCTCAACGGTCGTTGCCCTACCAACGTCATTGAAGCTTATGGTGTTTAAGTCAAGTAAGTCACCATTTATTAAAAATGTAAGTCTCCACAATGGCCCAGAGCTTAAATAAATATCAGATGTAAACAACTTTACACCACTATTGACTGCAAACAAAATGGCGTATCACATTTGGTTTCTGGTTCTTTTTTAGACTTGAGATTATGTCTAGACTCATAACCCAGAACTTGGCAAAAAACAAGACAGAAACACGTTCAACTCCCCTATTTTTTGACTTTACACCTCCCGGAAAAGCTAAATATTGATGTAAACAAACGCAATTCGTTGTAACACGTACCTCTTAGGAAGTACTTTATTTCTGTCCTATTTGACCTTGCCCGACTTCTGAACAGAGAAAGTAGCGAAGAAAAAATGGACAAAAACGTATTTTCCACTGTCCACAACATTGTAAATTTTAAGAATCTAAACCTAACATCCCATTGAGTATAAATAAATTCGGTTCAGGCCATTTTGTAGCTCTTTAATTTTGGTACTTGTGTGTGTGTGCCAAACTTATGTTCCGCAAAGTATTTGATATGATTTACCAATCAGAATACGGAAAAAAACCTGTTTTTCCGCCCATTTTACACCTTAGATTTCGAACTTCACAACCCGATAAACAACTTAATATTACGATTTTTTGAACGCGACTTGCTTCAACGTGTAGCTCTTAAAAGTTACTTTATTTCAATTTTAAATTCATCTTAACTTATAAGCGAAAAAGTTGGCAGATAAGTCTTAGACTAGATCAGTTTTTTACTCATCAACAAGAGTGTCAAGTTTAAACTCCTGGTACTAACTGCGTCTGATTGTTGAAAAGTTTACTGGTAAGCAAAAGACAGCCCTTGCTTGATCCGTAGTACATTTCTGTCAAAACAATTTCTCAAAACTCACAACTGGAATTGTTGGCAGACATAAACAAGTCAAAAACTATACCGAAATTTGTCTTTTCACTCCCCAGAATTTCGCACTCTTTACACTCCCATTCGAGAACTGAGGCGAAATTCAAAAAACAAAAATCTGTGTGATCTGCAAAACCTAAATAAATGAATAAGTCAAATGAAGTGCATGGTTTTGCCAAAAAAATTTAAAAATGAAAAAGTTAGTCTTCAGTAGACTTGAACCCATTACTCTCTTTAAAAATCCACATGCGATAACGGATACGTAAGCCATTGCACTTTAACTCAACTCGCAGCCAAGATTTCAGCTTGATTATACTATATTGAAAAATATTCATCATTCCACTGTAGTTTAAGAATAGTGCATTTATGATAATAAAAATAATTATTTATCATAAGCGATTCAAAAACCTCTGAAATAAGTAAAACTGATCAAACAATATGCAATACGGAGTTATCTATCGGCATTAGAAAAAAAGATGTATAATTCAGAGTTCACCGCTTCATATCTCAACAAAGACTGGCTGTAGAAAAGTTTAAAGGTCAGATTCGTTATTCTGACCTTACGGAGAATTTTTTTAAATTCATCATCCTCGACGCTCTGAGCGAAAAATTTTCTTTAGTGTAAAGTTTACACCTGCACTAATAACACAATGATTGATTGTAAACAAACAAAATAAATTTTGACGTGTAGCACTTACGACGGGGCACATTTTAAAGATAATTAACACGTTGTCCACCAAGTATAGAATATGTAGCAGGAAAAACATTTTTTAGTCCTAGATTCTTTTACAATAAACTGCCTCTAAATTTGAAAATATTACTTTTTGAAAAATGCAAAAAAGGCTCCCCCTAGATTTTTATAACCGTCTACCTTTTAAAACCAATCAGACTGCATATGTATAAGTAAAACTGAGTCAGATATGCTTGTGCACATGGAAACAGTAAAAAGCCGTCTAATTTACACCCCTGCGTGCAAAAAACTAATGAGTGTGAAGAAATTTTAAGACCAGATTCATAAACAACCTATCAGGGAAAACATTTTTTTTTAAATCGGCCCTTCGCAAATTATTTGATTTTTGGTTTTACACTTTACACTCTCACGACTAGCTCGGTATTGAGTGTAAAAAGAAAAAAGAGTATCCAAGTCGCCTTATTATCTACTTTTTAAAAATACCGCTCCTCCCAGATATGCGCCATTATAGCTATGAGGGGGGGCACAAATTCCGGCACTCGCCGTGATAAACATAAGAAAAAAAGGATGGTACAATTAGCGCAGTGTATTATGAGTGAGTGACATCCTGTCGATTTTGATAAATGCGTTACTTACGGCGAGCTAAGCTCATTAAGGGTTAACTAGATCATCTAAGAGATTTCAAAATGTTAGTCAAGTAGGTATGTACCACAAGACACGATATTGACCTGTCAGCCGTGCTTGTTTTCTCGATACTTGTTTGCCACCTGTATTGTTGACCGTTGTGATTCACTAATAGAGCTCATACAGGTGCACAGCATGGCCGATTTGGGGAAGGGGTCAAAAATTCAGCTTTTTGTGCCAAAATTACATCAAAAACTTGCATAAGCGCTTAAATAGCGTTAAAACCACAATATTACACGGTTTCTGGTCAATTTGAAGCACTTTTGAATGAGAGTTTTAATTTGCATCCGGTTTTCGGCCTTCATTTTCCCTACAAAAGTTTCCATCTTTTCTATTCTGGGTGGTCTAGACCCCACATCCCCACGTGCATGTCGATCGTTATTCTGGAATGTTGTTATTTGACAAAAAGCGAAAGGAATTTATGTAATTTTGTAACTCAATCTCGTAAACTCTGAAGGTTTTCTAAATAAATGGAAATTTTTCAACAGCGTCTAAATGTAATGCTTGTGCTTTTCTTCGAAAAAATATTGATTATTTGCTTTAGCCTTTTTGACTTTGAAAATACGTACAATAAACGAGCCTTAAGTACCTAAGTATTTTGCTTACATAGATACCTACTCTCACGCGGCTGCAGAAATTATATAATAGGTATACATATGTACTTACCTACCAGAATTATATTAAATATATACCAAATATCAAAAATATATCATATTTTAAATAAAAAATAGCAGAATAGCATATTTAAATCATATTAAAATTAGGTCAACTATACCAATATCATATTTCTGTAGTATATTTTTGGGCTACCAGGAAGTGACACTAGTGGTTGGTCGACACAAAGCATTCCTACTGCACAAGCTTTTTTGGAATTTTCAATTGGGACAATTGTTCAGAAATTATGCAAGCATGAAATAAAACTTTTAACAATGTGACTTCTATCAGGATCGTAATACTAACACATTTGCAAATTTTCAGAAATTGAAATTTACATCACTTTTAAAGAGAAATCAGTTGACGCAACGGAACCATTTGAGAAAATGATAAGATCGTGAAGCAATTTACTTCAAAAAAATAGATTATGAAGTAATTCACTCACATGCATGCATGTAGATATACTACGTACTTATATAATACGTGAGAGCAAAGCAACAAATAATTTATTAAGCTGATTGGTGTGGCTACACTATATTTTTTGCATTAATTTCACATGTGACCATTGAGATCATTATTTGCCAAGCGAGTTCAGAATAATACGAAATCAACGACATCAGCCACGAAATAAGTTCAACAAATTACGAAAAAGCGGCTGCAATTTTTTAATGGACAAGTTTTCGATCAGTCCCGACAAACACTTCTTCTGCTCTTCTTTGAATTCATAATATTTCTCTTTCAAACCCAAGCTTTCATAAATATTTTTCACTTCCATTACCTCGTCTGACTTGCTGTAGCATTCCTGAAAGGCAAAAAGTTATAATTTGCCCCCCGTGCGATGATCAAAAAGACAAAGACAAGATCTCAAAGACAAAACACTTGTCTAAACCTAAGGACACTTGCAATCGCAAATTCAAGCTGTGAAGAAACATAGATAAAATTTAATTACTTTACGGGAAAAAATTTGTGCCGCTAGAATTGACAAATGTAAAGTACTACTGAGTTTATTGAAACAATAGTTTGAGCATTAAGTAAATCTATTTTGGCATAAACAATTTGTTCATTATACATTCAGCTAATAGATCACTAAAACATCACTGAACTCAAAGAAATAAATAATTTAATCATAATTAATATTTGTTCTTAAGGGCAAAAAGTTTGTTAATAATAGCACAACAAAGCTATAAGCCAATGAAAAAAATATTTTCCTTGTAAGAAGGCTTTCTTTCTCATGTATGTACCATTTCTGCCACAAAATATTAAGAATAAGAATCCCTTAAAGGCTGCTTTATATATATTGCTTATCTTGCAACACATGACGCGTTTTATGTTTTGCGTTGCTATGCTAATACATATCATGGCGTCCTACTTTTATAAAGAACATTTGCTGTTCATATTTTGTATACATAATTACATAATCTTCTTAAATGTGAAAAGGGTACAAAACTTTGACTACTGCAATAGAGCTGGACTACAGGTCAAATAAAAATGCCTGGACATAAGAGCACCCAGTTCTTAGGGGTCCATAGGATGTTTATACATTAAATTCGTAAGGTCACAACTCACAATCGTAGACTCACAAAATGGCCGATCTGGGCGCTGCGGTCAAAAATTAAGGCTTTTCTGGGCCATAATAACCTCAAATAGTAGTATAAGCACTAGAATTGTGTTAAGACTTTGTTATTACGCAGTTTCTGGTCCATTTAAAGCACTTTCGGAGAAAATTTATAATTTTCATCCGTTTTCGCCTCATTTAGCCTCATTTCCCGAACAAAATTTCTCACTTTACCATTATAAAGGCTCTAGACCCCCAACCGCTGGCGTGCATGTCTGGTCACATTCCTATTCTCCGACGTCCATAATATATAGGTACATTTGATAATAATTCTATTGCACATGTAAGTAATTCTTGTTGTTCCCAAAAATGTTTCGCTCTTGCCTTTAATTTCTCGAATGAACTGGAGTCGCGATGCATGGCTGTTACAGCCTGGACTATCAGCCAAGTGCACTGGCCATTTTCGATGTCCGTGCCTATTTTGCCAGTAACATTTGGGTCACCGAAGCAATCCAGAAAATCGTTCTAAAAGGACTAATGAAACAACAAACGATCGAAGAATGTAAGTCAAAGGAAATTACAAATAAGACAAGCAAAAACCGGTATAATTTTAGTAAATTCTAGGCAATCAGCAGCATAAGTGTTTTCCAACTTTATGATTGTAAAAGAGAATACACTGCAAGAATGAGACGATGGCATTTGCTTTGATAAAACAAGAATTACACGATTCAGGCAGCATTACTGAAGTAAAAGTAATAATGTTCAAAATGCATTATTCTGTAAGCTTTGTGTTTTCAAAGTCTTGTACACTCTAGTCGTCTTCAGTTTATTATTCGTTTTTTAAACTAAACTAAAATAATTTGTGTGCAATGCCGTACGGCGTCAGCTTTTGCATAAAGATGCTGAACAATTTCTGGTTTTCATTTGATCTTAAATGTTTAATGTCTGGCGTGCCGCAGAAGCAAGGATGAAAGATCAAAAATTTGAATTAAAATTTAAATAAATTTCAAAGTTCTAACATCTGGTTGCATAATTTTAATAGGATTTAAACTTTCTTTTGTATGTCCGGTTTTCTGTTTCAGAAAACGATTTTACACGGAAACAAAATTAAGAACGGATTAGAAGAAAGGTAAGACTGAAAAATTAAATATAATAAGCAAGATAACGAAACTTACTAGAATTTTAAAGAATTACATAGAAGTTTTCTTTCTAGTTTACCTGAGCCTGATAAGCATATCCCAAAGCATAGCATAATGCTCGTAACTCTTTATCATACTCCTGGGTATTTAGAGACTAAACAAAATAATTAAAAAACAGTCAGCAAGGAACAATAAAGAATATAGTTGTTGAAGGTTAAGTGATAATAAAATTCAAAAGACTCTACAAACATGAAGAAAATGAAAATTATGTTTTCGCAATTTTTCAATGCAATAAGTAAGGTTCGGTAGCAAACACGTCGAAAAAAGTGTCAATTGTCCCCACCGCACGTAGGCATGTGGGCGGTTTGAGAGTTACGCATACCCCAGAAGGCCGACTACCTCCCCCCCCCCCCCCCGAAACCAAAATATCCCTCAGAACTCAATTTTTAAAATTTTTTTTGTTTTTTTCGCAATTTTTTGATGCCAATGGATAGTACTGGATGAGAAACATTAGAAAATAGTGTTTTTTCGCCATACTACTATTTTTAAGACCATTTTTTTACAATTGAGAAATCTTGCGCCTCCTTAGCAGAATTTAGGTGCTACTCACTTATGGTCGCCCCATTATTTTTTAGCATCTTTTATGACTTTTAAAACATTTTTGAAAGCCTGATGTCAGCCACGTTTGTTTATGTTTTATCATATTAGAGAAGTACATCAGAAACATTTAAAATAGAAATCTTAAAAAACTTAGCTATACTTTAGTCTATTTCACTACATTTTGCGTGTGAAAATTAATTTTACTAGCGCTTAGGGATTCAACAATGGAGTAAAAGTAATCTTTAAGGAAAATGCTTCGATAGCACAATGGGACAAATATGTGTCAAAACACATTTTATTTAGATAAAAATAGGGGCTAGGAAAAGTCATCTATGCACTCGAACTGTGAGATTAGCTTACACTAAACAACTAGAAACGAAGTGAATTCTGTGGCCTGCAGATTGAAGCTGTACTTACATCCTAAAAATAAGTTACGTAGATAGTGCATTAGCGCGAAGCGCGTTGCTGACCTTCTGAATTTGGGAGGGGGACTAAAATTTTTAAGTCAGATATCTCATCAGCTACTATAATATGGGCAAAAATAATGGTTCTGAGCGTCTCTCAGCAGGCTTTAGACATTGCAGAAAAATATTTCGAAATTGAAAAATTCAATTTATTCTTAATCATATTCAAAAAAATAAAGCCTATAGAATGCTTTCACAAATTATTTCTAAATATTACATCCAACTTTGTTCCTGTCGCCTTGTACACAATGGTACATTGCATGGGAAAATAGATTGGATAAACAATTGTGCGCAGAGCCCCAGAAACATTTGACATATTCACCAGGTCCTGCTCAAACTTTTGTTGTTAATAAGACAAAAGTTATACAAAAGCAATAAATTTTGCGCTGAGCGTCCGAAAATTTTGGGATTATCAGCTCAAAAAGCGTGCTAAAAATGTATTCTGGCAGTCTTTTAGGTGCGCTTCAAGAACATTTAACTTCTCGCATAAAAATACTCGCCTTCCAAAATATTGCGATAACTAGTCCCCCCATCCCCTCGCAGCTACGTGTCTGGTTAGCGCTTATCTATATTATACTTAAGTACTCCAACATATACCCCCCTCTACAAGTATAATCTGAGCTGTGCGGCTTTTTTAAAGGATATATATTGAAAAAATTCACAGTAACTGTTTTTTAACCATACGCTCAAAGCCTAGCTTGGAAGAAGAGCGTGTAAACTCCACAATTAAAATTTAAATATCCATCCATCGCTTGCGAAGAGTCGGTTTTTTGAAATGTTTCTCATAGTCTGTAGGTCACAAATCTATACTTTAATATTTTTAAAATCATCTGGCTCTAGCCCTAAGGTAAGACAAACATCGAATTTAAATTCTTTTTCACTATGCTGCCTGGAATAACTTAGTTTAAAAACTTGCTGTAATCGCATGTATTTAAATTGTAGAGCATGAATTTCTCTTTAAAGGCTTGTTTGGTTTTTGAAATTAGCAGTAGGTCTTGATCTACAGTAACGCTAAGCATAAAGAACTGTGGCTTAAAAAACGTTTTTTTAGGTTTTTTGACTGACTATTGCTTTGGTATACATTTCGCTCGAAGGATTAGAGTTGGAATAAAGGGGATTTCAAGGACTATCTGTGGTGGGTTCAAAGTTTACACTTAGAAAGAGGTTTTTTAGGTTTTTTGACTGCCTAATGCTTTGGCACGTTGCGCTCTAAGAATTAAACTTAGAATAAAGCGGATTTCAATGTCTATTTGTTGTACATGACCGCGTTTATATAAAATCAATATGGGTGGGTTCAAAGTTTACACTCTGAGGTAGACGAAAAAGGCGTGTTTACCTGTTTTTATTTCGATTTCTTCTTAGGTTATCTATCGGGACTTGCAAATTATTATAAAAATAATGTGTATTTGATGGTTGCACATTGTATTTGGACTCCTTTTTTCAAACTCAATACAGAGTTAGCTGTGCAGTTGTACACTTTAATTCTTGGGTAAACAAAACATTTGTTGACCTTTTTTGTCTCTAGCTTTTCCGGCTGTGATACAACTCATGCGGTATATTCTAAAAGAAGCATGTGTCAATGTTTACACTGCACTTAATCGTCTTTTTTTTTGCACTCAATACGAGTTAGTCCTCCTCGATGTAAAGTCTTAAATATGGAATGAAAAAAGTTGTTTTCTGAGGTCGGTCAACTTCACTTAATATGAGTTGGGCCGACCTGATCTTAATATTGCAGCTATTGAGCTTACGTGTAAAACATGTGCATGCGACCTTTTCAATTAGGCCTTAGAGCGTACAAGCTTATAACTTACTTATTTACATTCTTACGCAACAGAAAGCAAAACATGCGATCAGGTTATATATTAATGGACTAGTGATAAGAGCGTCAGATTCGAAATTGAGAAGCCATGTTATCGAACCACAGGACCTTTTTATTTTTTTCAAATTCTATATCATGAAAAGTCATACGACCTCTAATTATGCAGGTTGGAATGAACAAAGGAAGCGTTCGGCACAGGATGCCTCACCGCATGAATATAAGCATGGTAATTCAGAGAGGACCCCTAAGAATATGAACTTCTAAAAACGAAAAAACATTACATGTTCACATACGTAATAGCTAAAAATATAGGGTCGGGGTCTCCGGCCATTTTTTCGGAGAAGGGTTTAAATGACCTACAATTTTTGCCAAAAAAAAGCAAAAAGCACCGAAAAATAGCCGGAAAACACAAGTTTTTTCAAGAATTCCGGAGAGCCAGGAATTTTCTTATTCTGAGGAGGAATGGGGAATGGCCAACTTTAGGTGGTGGATGCCTCTTCCCGCTGTTATACGTCTGGGCACGGCTTTTAAATGAACTTCACTGATTTACTGATCTTTTGTTAATAAAAAGTTGGTTACTAGCAAGGTAAAATGCTCCAATAGAGCAAAAAGAGGAGAATATACTTGGAATTAAGCTTCAACTATGGATTTAAAGGAGAAGACTAGGAATAAGTTGCCTATGCTTACAGAAATCACAAATAAAAATATGCTCAGCTTTGGTATCCAAGCTTACAAAGCTCTTAAATTATGCTACAAGTCACACTTTTTCTGAGCAACATAAAAACCGAAGTATATTTTGCGGCATCTAAGAAACGATGTTTCATCAGAGAATAATTTTCGCTGATTGGTATAATTATTTGTAAGCATATAACATTAATGTGAACTTTTGAAGATTTCATGCAACTATGAGTTGCTTCATATTGTAGCTCATAGAAAACAAAGTGAAACGCTGTTGACTGTACACCAATATTAGGCGTATATTACTTTGTTTTACGAGTAGTTGAGAGAGGCTTTCACTGAATTTAATCCAGATATAAATTGGACTACAAGTATACTTTAGATGTCTCATGCAGTTTTGCTGCACATCAATGGGGAAATTCAATATAACTGCTTCGATAAGGCTGTGCTGTAGCCATCCATGCTTTGCATTTATTCATTCTTTAGATTGAGATGCTACTTCCTTCTGCAGGCCGCAGAATGTGCTTTGATTTTTGCTCTGCCTAAAGAAAGTGTGATTTTTAGCATATTTTACAACTTCCGTAGGCTCAAAGGCCACAGCCAAACATTTGTTTTCTGACTTATGCAGGCATAGGTAGCTTTTTCCTAGTTCCCTCCTTCAATATCCTTAATAAAGCGCAATTCCAAGAATGTTCATCTTTTTTTGTTCCATCGGAACATTTTTCCTTGCGACTTAATAACTCCTTCCTTGTAAGAAACGATCGTTTACATTAAAAACGACATAATCTTATTTATTGACCCTGTATGATCAAATCCGAAAAAGCGACGCAGCAAACGCCTCTACATTGCGGCAGTGGACTAGATAATATTACATATACGCATAAAGAATTTAGCACTCAAACATGCAGGATGAATTAGAATTAATAATTAGCTTGACAATAAGAATCATAGCCATAAAACAATGCAAAATAATAAAATGTAATTTTATTGGTTCAGCGATAATTCATTAGAAAGCGTGTAATTCTGGCTAATCCATTTGTTATTTAGTATTATTAATCAAAGAATTTATCAAGCCAAGATTAAGTTTGGTTACATGTTGCTAGAGGTACTGTATATTGATAAAAAACTAAACAATACGCTTCTCCATAAACTGAAAAATGTTTTATAAGAGGACTGTGTATTTTAGGGCGCAAAATATTTTATATCTATCGATTTTTGGTGTTGCCTCGCATAAGCCTATTCTCTAGCAGATCTATATGATTTTAAAATGCACAGGCGACGTTTTCCCGCCTTCAGTAAAGTGTGTTTCCAAATAAATTTAAAATCAAATTTGTAAACCTAATTTTATGGACAACACTTTAAAAAAATTTGATTTCAACAATACTGAAAGTTACCTTAGTGTAAAGTTTATACAACGTCTAAAGAAACTCTTGAGTCAGATTTGTAATCTTAATCTTAGTTAGAACATTCGCAAGAAGAATTTACCTTCTGCAATGCCCAGGAATGAAAACAAGCATTTCAATATAAACAGTAAAGAACTTTATAATAACTCAGTATTGGGTTGAGAGAAGCGTGCTCTGGCACATGTATGTTCCTTGATCTGAAGTCAAGTTTTGAATTGAGATTATGCTCCACTGATAACGGGAGAATCTGGCAGACAAACGCAGAGCAATAACGTGTTTTTGTGTACGTTTTTAATATAGCTTTAATTATCTGCTATTTCAGATATATTCGTCCGTTGCGCTCCATCAGAGCATTTTCGTTGCTTAAACAATATTCATAAATTTACCATGCGGACAGCTACCAAAACAGGCAAAATGAATGTGCAATAGCTGGTTTTGCAACGACATATTTCAACATAATTTTCTTCAGTGCAGTTTTCTATAAGGAAAGGCTGCGAGTCAATCTGCTGGCCAAAAAACGTCATCATCTTTACCTGAACACAAACACTATTTAAGAGCACGTATGAGTAGTTCTAAATTATAAGCATCTCAAAGGACATACACAAAAATTTCTTCAATAGCTAAGAAAGAGCGTTTTTTGGAATTTTCGATTTATCTTTTCTGGGCGTGAAGGGTTAGCGGGGTATGCAGCTACTCCCTTAGACCTTAGAAGGCCGAATAACCTACTCCAGTACCCAAAATACTCCTCCTAGAATTCCATTTTGAAATTTTTTTTTATTTTTCTCGCAATATTTTGATGCCAATGGATAGTTTTTCATGAGAAACGGTAAAAAATTGTGTTTTTCGCTATACCAGCATTTTTGAGACGATTCTTTGATATGTGAAAAATCTTGCACACGCAGAATTTCGGTGCTGTCCACGTATGAACTATACCTCAGGCACCCAAAGATTAGGGGTCAGATGGCCACATAATTTCATTTGGCTAGAATACACAGATAGCGAGCCTATTTAGATGGCCTGCCGAAATTATCTATTTTTGACGTCGAGTGCATCCATGTGGTTAGCATATTCAGAGGGCTAGCCTTTTACGGGTAGGCAGCATACTCAGATACACACCTGGACGTGGGAGGGGGGTGTCGCGGGGTATGCACCCGCCCCCCCTCGAGGAACCAAAACACCTCACCCCCAGAAATCAAAATACCCCCCCAGAATTCAATTTTTGAGAATTTTTTGATTTTTTTCGCAATTTTTTGATGCCAATGGATAGTACTCCATGAGAAACGCCGAAAAATGGTGTTTTTCACTAGACCACCATTTTAAGGCCATTTTTGGCCTTTGAAAAATCTTGCACCCCCAGAATTGCCTTGCTGCCCACGTATGCTCAGATAGCCAGCGTATTCAGTTGGCCAGTGGATTCAGATGGCCAGTCAGTCAGCCTGTTCTTATAAATAATATATTCACATAAAATGTGTTTTGTCACTTGCTGACTTCAGAGCAAAGTGTACACATAAGCACAAGTTGGTGTACAAAAACCTAGCAAAAAATCACGTAGCTGGACCCCGTGACAAACACGAGCTCTTGATAAAATTCTGTGACTTTAATGAAATGTGACAGAAGATTTTCTTATACCGCATTGACAAATCTAAGCTAACCTATCCCATTACACACAAACTGATACAAATCAATGTACAATGTCATGTAAATACTTCCATTTGGGCCCTGCATCTACTCGTATATACATAGCGAAATAGACGTAAAAAGGCAATATTGGAAAAATGCTGCGGTTGTGAATAAAGCAAGAAGGTCCTTACCTCGTTTCGAAAGAGAAATTCTCTCGAAACTTTTTTCAGGACTGGGTCAGCAGAGGCAGGATCAATTGTAAATTCCGAATCTGGAATGATTTTTAAGAACCTACAATGGTTCTAACAGGGGATTGGGGATACGAGAAGAACTAAAAATGATTCAGCTTGTGTCAAAGAAATATCTATGTATTAGATTCGATTGCACCATTTTTGCATGAGGGGATAATTCAACACATCGGCGTGGGGGGTTTTGAGGTTGGTTTGTACTCCCTCCCCAAAAATACTTTAGACCTCCAAAATTCTATCTCTGGCGATTTTACTCATCCTGACTCCACACCAGACTTTTCTTCCTATAGATATTACCCCTACCTGAGTTTTCGGGAAATCAGGATTGTCAGATTTAGAAAAATAGGTGCTGAATGACAATTTTTGTTCATAATGCAGGAAAAAAACCAAATTTTAGAAAACCGTAGAAATGCTGAAATTTTAAGGTCTATCTGCGCATTTAAATTTTTGGATCTTTCTTGGCTAGAAACATGGAAATAGGTGAACTGCACTATCTACTGATGGTCGGAAACCTCAGCTTGCCTTACAGAACGTGTGACTGTATCACATTTAGACTCCTAAACCTAACATGTGCAAAATGCAATACTGTTCAACATCTTCATCGCGCAAACAAGTTGAACTAGTACGTAAAAGCATATTATATTTTTTGAGTAGAACGTGATCGAAAATCCGACAATTTAATAAAATGCATTTTTGACTTTAATCTAGTCCATTCCTTGCACATCTAAGATAGCATAATAGAAGAGGACATGTATAATAATAAAGCAAAGAAAACTGCTCCGATGGAACAAAAAAGATGAACATACTTCGAATAGTGGATTATCAAGGATGTAAAAGGAGGGGACTAGGAAATAGCTACCTTGAGTCGCAAAATCTGCTAAAAATCACACTTTCTCTAAGCAACGCAAAAAATCGAAGTATATTCTGCGGCCAACAGATTAAAATAAATATTTAAATATAAAAATGATTGAAAAAGCAGCACGTTAGCTATGCAGTAGCTATGGGAAATGATATTGAATAAACTAAGAGTCTTCTAAGCCAATTGAATGAAATAGAAAACATCGATGCATCCATGATAATTGAAGAAATTGTTGGTTTAAAACAGTAGGAAACGCGTAAGTGACTTGAAAAAGACCAAATATAGGTACACTAGCATGCCCGTGACGATTGTGTGCACTAATCAATCGGCCCCTGCTTTGCTTGCTATAATGCTCATAACAAAATAAAACAACTCAAAATACAATACCACTTAGTTTTCTTTCAATCAGGAATTACGAAGCTAGTCAGCATTGCTACTTGCCAGCAATTTAAAAAAAGTAAACATCATAGATTTCGTTTATACACTCGTATCTGAAACTTTGAAAATTATTTAAAAAAGACACTTTTTCAGAGGCCGCAGAATATACTTCGATTTTTGCGTTGCTTAGAGAATGTGTGATTTTTAGCGGATTTTGCGACTTTAGGTATCTATCTCCTACACCCACCATTCACATCCTTAATAATCCACAATTTCAAGTATATTCATCTTTTTTGTTCCATCGGAGTATTTTTCTTTGCTAGTACCCTACTTTTAATTAGCATGATTTGCGTGCATCAGTCAGTAAATACATACAGTAACATGCCACAATAATGACAGCAGTCCAAGAACGCGGAAAACAATGTTGTTCCTAAGATCAGCATTATCCTTCTAAAACAAGACAGCCTTACATTATTTAAACAGATCAAAGTTTTTAAGCGTAAACTTTACGCAAATATCAAGTGTAAGGAATACTAAACGCTCAGATTTGGAAGTAAAATAAATTTGTAGTATAAACTACATATTAACAACAAATGAATAGTGCAAACTTTACACAACTACTAGGTGTAGAGAAAACTAACAGTCAGATTCCCGATCCTGATTTTACGTAGGACATTCTGAAAAAATTAAGCTTCCGCAAGGCTCTAAAACTAAAGCTAATATGCAGTGTAAACTTTACACAACCACGGAGTGTAAAGAAGATTTTAGTCGGATTCGTAATTCTAATATTACTCTGATATTACGAGTAAGATTTATGAAAAAATTGAGTTGTAAACAGTTCGTAAATTGTAAACATCAGTTGTAAACTACTTTACACCAGTGTTGAGTGTGAGCTAACGCGCTCAAGTGGCGTCTCACATTTGATTCCTAGTACATTTTTAGACTTTAGAAAAAATCAAGCTTGAGCAAGGCTCTAGAACTAAAATTAATATGCAGTGTAAACTTTGCACGACCACAGAGTGTAAAAAAATTTCAGTCGGATTCGTAATTCTGATATTACTGTGATATTACGATCAATATTCATGAAATGATTAATTCTGCACAATGGACCGAGGGCAAATAAATATCAGATGTAATCCACTTTACACCACTGTTGAGTGCATACAAACTAGCGTATCACATTTGGTTTCATGCTTAATTTTTAGACTTGAGATTACGTCCAGACTCATAACCCAAAACTTGGCAGAAAAAATAAGACAGAAACACGTTTAACTCCCCCATTTTTTTGAATTTACACCTCCCGAAAAAGCTAAATGTTGATGTAAACAAACGCCATTTGCTGTGACGCGTACCCCTTAGAGAGTACTTCATTTTTATCCTAATCGATCTCTCCCGACTTCTGTACAGAGAAAGTGGCGAACAAAAAAATGGACAAACACGTATTTTAACTGTCCACCACAATGTAAACTTTAAAATCTAAACCTAACGTCCCATTGAGTTTAAATTAATTCGATTCAAGCCAGTTTGTAGCCCTTTAATTGTAATACGTTTGTATGTGCCGAACTTATGTTCCGCAAAATATTTGATATGATTTACCAATCAAAATACCGAAAAAAACCCTGTTTTTTTAGCCAATTTTACACCTCTGATTTCGAACTTTACAACCCCATAGACAACTCAATATTACGGTTTTTTGAACGCGGCTTGCTTCGGCGTGAAGCCCTTAAAAGTTGCTTTATTCCTGTTTCAATCAATATATCCCAACTCATGACCGGAAAAGTTGTCAGAGAAATCTTGGACAAAATCTGTTTTTTTACTCATTCACTATAATGTAAAGTTTAAATCCTCTAGTACTAACTGCGTATTGAATGTAGAAAAATTTGCTGATAGGCACAAGACAGCTCTTGATCCGTAGTACATTTCTGTAAGAACAAATTTCTTAAAACCCATAATCGGAGTTGTTGGCAGACATAAACAAGTCAGAAACTCGACCAAAATATGTCTTTTCACCCCAATATTTTCACACTCTTTAACACTCCCATTCGAGAACTACATGCGAAATTTGAAAAAACAAATAAAATATCATCTGCAGAATTCCTCTTTCTACAAATCTATGCAATTAAATCTATTTAAGAGTCAATACTGAGTTGTCCACAAGCCCGGTAAAAAGCCGCCTAAATTCGCTAAATGTTATAACGTTACGCCAAAAACTTTACACCTTCTTTACGCAGTCAATTTTGAGTGTAAAGAAAACATAAAAACCGACAGCGAATTTTTTTATTATCTTTCTTTCAAAGAAACCGCACCTCAAAGATGTGTCCCCTTATACTTGTAGGGAATGCACAGATTTTGGGGGTACCCAAGTATATTATAGGTACGCGCTAACGCGCTACAAATGATTAAATACTGACCCTAAAATAAAAGAGTAAATATAAATTTAAAGTTTTACAAGACGATAAATGAAGAAGCCAGCGGATTACCTAACCTAAATAGACGAATAAGTCAAATAAAGTGCATGGTTTTGCCAAGAGAATTGAAAAATAAAAAGTCATTATTCAGAAGATTTGAACCCATTATTCTTTTTTAAATCCACATGCGAGAAAGGATACGTCAGCCACTTGCACGAACTCAACATATCGGCGGATTCTAATACTTAGTCACACTATACTTCACACTTTTGTGCAACAACAATGGATTGTAAAGAAATTCTAAGGTCAGATTCGTAATCTACAACTGAGGTGCAACATTTAAAAAAATTGGCTACCGCTAATTGTTTGATACCCAATGCTCTGGGCGGAAAAATGCTTCTCGTTGTAAACTTTACACTTATGCTAATAACGCAATATTGGGTGTAGTATAGCAACAAAAAACAAAATAGGCTACGATCAGTATACGCTAGAGTCAAAACACATTTTAAGCATAATTAGTATGTTCTGCCTTCTTAGCGGAGGAAATGAAAAAGAAGAAAAAAAGGGTACTGCACAGAAACTAAAATTGAGTTAGATAAGCTGAACGAGACGCAAAGAGCAAAAACCCGTATGCTTTACATTTTTGTGCAAAAACCGTTCAATGTAAAGAAATTATAATTTCAGATTCGTAATGTACAGCTAGCTCTAGGGCAACACACAAAAAAATTGGCCCTCCGCAAATTATTTGAATTTTAGGTTCACACTTTACACACTCATTGCTAACTCGGTATTGAGTGTAAACACAAACAAAACACCGGCAACGAATTTTTTAATTATCTATCGATTGAAAACATCCGCACCTCCCTGGTGTGCGCCGTTGTTGCTGTGAGGGGGGACACAAATTTCTCACTTGCTGTGATAAACATATAAAAACGATGGTCAAGCTTATTATAGGTAGCGCTATCGCGCTACGCATGATTAAAATGATATAAAAATACTTACTGCACAGGGGCATGGGATAAAGGAAGAAAGGGTAGTTCTAAGCTCTGAGTATCCAATAGAACACTATAATTGGACATATTTTTGGAATTCGGCAAGTGTTATAACACAAAGACCACCCACATAATGTGGCTGCTGCCCTTCCTCAATCAGCATGAAGACTTGACGGGACGTTTTCTGTGCAAGAGAAAAGTTTAAGCAAAGAACAAAAACAAGAGAATGACTAGTTTTCCGTATTATTTACCTTTCAATGCTCGGAATTGGGTCTAGTAAGAGCGAAAAAAATTGAAATTTCCGGCTTCTGTGCTGGTTTCGTCCGCGACATATTTTCCTTAGTGAAAATTTCTGCTTTTACCTTTAAAGATTGAATCAACCAGAAAACAACAGAAACTCGCATTACTGGTAAGTTCAGAAGATGTTGGTTTAGTGCCTGATTTAATTCACCTTTACAGAACTCAAGATCTGATTTCAAACGAAAGAGATTATAAATTCTTTCTGCTCTTCGAGCCCATCTACTTTACTAAACTAGTCGTCACTCACGTGGTCGCAGATACAATAAACAAAGGATTACACATATCACGTTTTATCAGCGTTTATTGAGTTTTAAGAAAGATCTTCAAATGTGAAATATGCTTTAGCTTTAAAACACTTTACAGGACTTGAAACAGCAAAGTTGGCTGGCAGACAAAAACGAAGCAACACATGATTTTTCTTTGCACCTGCTGTCGAGTTTAAACGTCTAGAGCTAACTCATTATTGCGTGCGAAAAATTGAGGTCAAAATTTTACCTCTAAGCAAAAATTTTGTCGCGATTCAAAACTTCAGAGGTTAGCAGACTAAACGAGAACGAAGAAGAAACCAAAATGTATTTTTTCGCTTTAAGTCCTTCACATCTGTAATACTGTGGATCGAAAACCAAGTCGGTTTTCGAAACACAAAAATACAGCTTTCTAATGGCTTTCATGATGGACTGCTTATTGGGATAGATTGATATTTAAGTGCTTACCTGCAGTTGTCCACGCGATGACTAACCAAAATAACAAAAATCGCCCTATGTCAAATGGTTGCAACACAGCTTTACACTCTCTTTTCTGTATCCGTATTATGTGCAAGAAAAACAAGCAACACCAAGAGCGAATTTTTGTGATTGTTCTGTTCTTCACTTACTTCGCCTAATAAATTGATAACGTCTTCAAAGTAAGTACTGTGATGTAATTCGTCCATGATCATTATCTCAGCTGCGGTAGTAAGGAACATTGCATCGTTAACTGCGTTCATGCCAACGTCATCCTGAGTTAATTCAAAACTATGTGTATATATCCTGGTTGGCACAGAATAAAGCAGCTAAAGACTTCAAATGAATTTGAAAATAGTGAATATTTAAATTATCGCTTAAATGAGGTTCGATTATACATGCTCAATATGAATTTCTGGGGTCGCCTCCTGTTTGGGTGATAACTTAGTCCGAATGCTTTTCAGTAAAAGCTGCCGTAATTTTGCCTTAATTTTTAAAATAATTTTTTCCAGTCTAGGTCCCAGATCTGCACGTGCATGGCCGGTTTCGACCATACGAAGAATCAAGCAGAAGTTCGATAAATCGATCTGGCTTGACTCCGGTTTCGAAAATTCAATCGTTTTTTTCAATTTTTCTTCGTGAACGAATTATATTCTTTTCCCACGCTACCAATTCGAATTTCAGCTCTGTCTACGCTTACTAAGAGGCGATGCTTACTTTAACAAATAAGGCATATTATGCTAAGATGGCGAAGCGGTCATATAAACAAACGTTAGACCGCGTACAAAGGTCTCACCTGTTTGTGCCAGCAAGGACGGCCTCTACGAGTAATTGAGTGGTCTATCATATCATCAGCCATAAGTACAGCAGCTTGTAACTAAAAT
Source organism: Mermis nigrescens (assembly GCA_036768485.1). NCBI lineage: Eukaryota > Metazoa > Nematoda > Enoplea > Mermithida > Mermithidae > Mermis > Mermis nigrescens. The sequence goes on from JAVLUZ010000043.1 coordinate 2,474,699, forward strand.
CGTTTTAAGAATCTGAAATCTAGACGATCAGTCATAAAAATTTGAGAAAATTCGATGATCATGTAGCCTCCCATTTTTGTTTTTTTTTTTTGAGCGGAGAGAGGGCATAAATTGTTGACATCTGTTTTAGGCTAAAAAACTATAAACATAAAATGATTAAGAAATATAACAGTATATTCTCTTGATAAAGCAAACACTTAAAAATAACAAAACTCAAGTTGTCCTTTCAGGAAAGTCCATATTTCTTGGATCTGCTCACATACTGGAAACAAAATCTCTGTCTGTGATCATAAGGACTTATGATGAATTTTCGTAAAAAATCACGAAAGATAAATTTAGCGGGGCTAACTACATACATAGGCAGCAAGAAACTTTTGAGAGGTAAATTTCTTTAAAATCAAAATTAAATTTAAATTAAACTTTTTAAAATAAAATAAAAATCTGGTTGGTCAAATCACCAGAAGTGTTACTAAAATTGGAATTCTAGAGGTCTGCAGAAATCTGTGACGGTTTTTCAACTTCTAGAGCTGCAATCCATACCTGGGCGTGGTGGGTTTTTGAGAGTATGCAGACCTCAGGAACCCAAATACCTACACTCCCTTCAGAAACCAAAATAATCCCCAGAATTTGAATTTTTGAAATTTTTCTAGTTTTTTCGTAATTTTTTGATGTCAATGGATAGTGCTCGGTGAGAAACGTTGACAAATGGTGTTTTTCGCCAAACCACCATTTTTAAGGCCATTTTTTGACCTCTGAAAAAATCTTGCACACCTTCCTTAAAAACTTTGGTGCCGCCCATCTATGCTGCAATCCCCTCCCCGAACCACTCTCCCTCTCTCTACGCCCATATGTGGTGACTTCCCTTAGTGGAACACAAATAGGCAAGATAAAATAAGAGGAATGATTTTTTATTTCATCAAAGCTTTGCGTCACAAAGCAGGTATCAGTAAAATCAAGTTACGGAGATTTCCATTTCACTCATATCTTAAATTTTGCAGAGACAATAAAAACGAAGAAAGCAATGCTACTCAACTCATGATAAATGGTTAACGCATTTACAGAAAATTTAAATCAGTATTTGTAGGCAGCAATGTAATTTTTATTTTATTAATTGTGTTTCTGTGTATTTTTTCATTTAAATTCTAGAACAATGCACTAGTTAGGTGTATTGTAAAAATCATTCATCATTTTGGACGTACATTTTTAAATTTTCCACTCGACTTACCACCTGAAGCGCCCACCCTAATTTGCACAAAGAATTCAGTCGACTCCCATCGATATTCTCATTAAGCAACTGATAGGCATGAATCAAGGTTAAGCCCCGAATCAACTTTCCATGGGGCACGTTGTAGTCAATAAGCTGTCCGAAACAGGATGAATTTTTTTTATATTGATATAGTGAAAATCGTATATTATTTAAGTTATCTAAAAGCCCGGGTCCATAAGTTTAAGCACATAAATAATGATGCTGAGTCACCTTTGATTTATTTAAAGCAATCCTGTGCGTCGGGAGCGGTTTTGATCATAGAGAATGAGCTACAAAATATTTCTTGTAGAATCGACCTTACTGTGAAAGTGTACAATGCATGTTGAGTAAAACCACTGCTGCATTGCAGTAACAGATTTCATCGTTATATAGACAGTTTCAGGCTAATTCCCGACTCAAGGTCGAAAATTTACTAAATCTCTGATGAAGAACGCAAAAAGGGTTCGAAACTTTGACGCTCTAAAGTTAAACCTACTAATAGATCTATAATTCACTAAAAATTGCGCTGAAACTCATGTGATTAAATGGACACAAAAAACAGTATGGAGGTTGTGGAAACATCAAAAAGAACTTAGAAAGGTGCAAAAGACTGAGTATGATTCTCTTGCTTGAAGTGAGCAACGCGTATTTCACACTACTCCTCAAGAACAGTGCAATCGTGTGAAGGATTCGAAGAAGCCATGACGTTCTGCACATACAATGACTAGCATTGAAAAATGCTCCAATACGACAAAAAGGACGAATATAATCGGAATTACGGATTATTGAGGAGGTGAAAGAAGGGGTCTACGAACATTAAGTAATCTGTACGCAAAAAAGCATAAGAACCTGCTAGAAAATAAGAATTTCTCTTAGCAAGACAAAAATCAATATATATTTTGCAGCCTAAAGAAGGTAGTTGCGCTTCGGTTTCTAAAATAATAAATACAGCACTTTGTCCTTTGAAAGAACTGATCAACCTAAATTCAAGAATGACGAAAAATCATATCTCTTACTCATCTTAATTGGATGAAAAGCCGGAAAAGCGATGTAGCAATAGCACAAAAGTGACAGGGTCAGTAGACATCCACAAATAGGCCAGCACCATAGGTGGGCTGCACTGAAATTCTGGGAGGTGAAAAATTTCTCGGTGGAGGGGTGAAAAAATTTTCAAAGGTCAAACAAAGGTCTTAAAAATGGTCGTATGGCAAAAGAATACAATTTTTCGACGTTTCTCATCGAGCACTATCCAATGGAATCAAAAAAATCGCTAAAAGAGCAACAAAAAATTCAAAAATTGAATTCTGGTGGGAAGGGGTAGTTAAATTTTTGATTTCAGCGGGGAGGTATTCCAACTTCTGGGGGTGCTTCCCCTCTAACCCCCCTCCCCCCACGCCCACGTGTGGCTAGCAATGAAGACTATAGCACACGGCGCCCGCAGTGAGATAACCGCGCGAACAAGTGTAACAGTACATAATGATATAATTAAAATTTTTAATAAATCACATAGGACGCTAGAGCAGAAAATGGCCAACTAGAGAAAAAATTTGTTCTTTAATACAAATGTACATATATAAAAATTACTATTTGTACCCAATACGTACTCCGACGATTTGGAGAACACTTTTTAGAAGAATTACCTTCCAGAAGTTTCAAAATTGAAATTGAATTTCAGTGTAAACTTTTCACGTCTTTTAAGTCAATCGTAAATTGAGGTTTGTTATCCTGATGTTACAGAGAACAGTTTTGTAATTCACCTTTAATCGTCGCCTGGATCTATAGCTAACCTTCAGTATAAACATTGAACAACTAGTAAGCGCAAAGAAATTGTATTTCAATTCGTAATCATGATATTACGTAGAAATCTTGATGTTTCAGCTAACATTCTTCAATTAAACTTAACCTTCGGCGATACCTGTATCTAAGGTTAATCATCAGTGTAAACTTGAGACAACCGTTCAATGTAAAGAACACCTAAATTCAGATTCGTTGTCCTATTGTTATGAACAACGTTTAAAAGATTGATCCTCCAAATCAGCAGAAATTTCCTCTCAGCAAAATGTGCATACAACGTTCTTTAAGTAGATACTGTTTCGACTCGTGGAAGAAGACAGTGGGCAAAATTGACGGAGAAACGTGTTTTTGATCATAATTACAACACTGCACATCCTGGAATTAAGTAATATTGAGTGTGAAAAGGCGTATAAAATTGTAATGGTTACCTTCTGGACTTTCTTTATTTTTACATTAGTCCAGACATCTGAATTTTTCCGAAAAATTGGTAGACAAAATAATTACAAAAAATGTTTTTTTACCTCAGAGCTGATACCTTACAGTTCTGCCCGGAGCTGGAAGTTTACGCCTCTTTAAATAATTCAGTATTAAGTGTATAGAAACGCGACCATGCGCGGTCAATAACTACTACACTTAATTTTCTAAGAGTAGTCCGCGCAACCCAGACTGGAGAAGCTAGCTGACAAAATATTGGTCAAAAACACATTCATTTTTACCATTGAGTTTAAACTGTATATCTCCAGAGCTAACCATCTATCTGAGGAGTTTCAACAAACCTGCCAAAAAGCGATGCATTCGCCATGTAGCCATGAGACATACTATATAGGTACTTAGAATGTTTTGTGTGTCCTGATTCAAAACCAGCTTATTTAGCAAAGTTAAAAAGGTGAAAAACGTACTTTTTTTTCCGTCCAATGCAAAGTTTAAAGCGCTAGAATTATTTCCATATTGACTTTACGCAAACACGGTCAAATTCAACATGTAACTTTTGAAAGGTTGCATTTTTATGAGAAATTTTGTACCGATTCATAGCTGGAGTTGTTAGCACACCTAAAGAAGATGAAAACGCACCCGAAATATATCTTTTCACCCCCAGATTTTAACAATTCTTTCTTTCCCACATAAGAAGTAATGCGAAATTCAAATAGCGAATAATAACATTATCGAAATTTCTATTTTCTACAACCTAAATGATTAAACTGAATAAGGCATTTACACTTGGTTGCTTACTAGCTGGCTAAAGAACCGTCAAAGTGCACCGCCCAGATGTTTCCCGTTACATCTTTAGAAGTGGTAGACATATGTTGGGGGACCCTAAGTATGTATATTATAGGTGCGTGCTAACACACCACCCGTGATTTACATTCGCTAAAAATTTTAATAATCAAGCAGGATTTCGCACATGAAGTTCAAAACTTAAAATAATTTTTATTTACAATATTTGAAAAATATCTGGAAAATGTTAAAAAGTTCAACGCATCTTAGAGCGAAATCTCCTGCGCAGCTATGATATTTACATCCATTAAGGAGGCAAAAGGACACCAAAAATACTTCATACATATTTTGTTGTGGGGAGTATGCAAAATCATCATAGGTAACGCAGCCATGCCTATAATATACTTAGGGGTATAGTATCCAACATATCAATGGTCTTCTCACAGTTATAATGGCATATATAGCCGCTGTCATATATAGATAGCAATAAAATTCAGGGGAAGACTAAATTGTCAAAAATTACACCCAAATTCAATTCTCGAGGTCTATAAATCTTGAGAGGGGGTCTGCTAAAATCTGGAGGGGCTCCAGCTAGACCCCCAGACTCACCCCAAGCCCATATTTGTTGTGGTTTCTTGAAAAAATTAATAGAAAAGCACATATAACTTTTTGTTTACATTCAATACCGAGTTAGTAATGAATAAGCAACATTTTTGTTGAATGCTGTAATACCACATTCATTCTAATAAACAGTGCCTTCTTATAAACTGTGAGCCGTTTATGGGAGGAACCATGTGTTTAATCGAAAGTGTGTAAGATGTGTAAGATAAGCTAAAAATGACCGTAAAACTCTTATTAAATATTCGTTATCAATCATAAACATTTTAACAAAATTGTGCTTGTGTAAATTTTCTGAGAATTTGGACTTAGAAGATGGACTAATCGAGCTGAAGATCCGCAATGCGTCATTTTGACTAAATTTGATCAATATTGCAATTCTACCTGCGTATTTCTTTGATTCTTAACATGAGTAAAAGAAATTGCTTTTCGAAAAATATCGATACCAGCTTGCGTGCGAGGTCACTATCGCGGACGTCTAACTTTGCCGTACCTAATGCTGCAAATGAAAATTCTGCCGTCTGTGCTATTTGCTACAAGTTAGTCACTGATGACGGTACTGCTTTATTATGTGATTTTTGTGAACACTGGAGTCATACTTATTGCTTAAAATTTGACGATCACACTATGAAACTTATTCAAAGCCCCATTCCACTTTCTATTTGTTTCCATTGTAGAGTGATTGTGAAAAAATATTTGTATATTGAACAATGCTTATATAATTTTGCTACTCAGTTTGCTGACTTACAAAATAAAATTGAGCGCCTTGAACATTCACAAAATTGTTCTATTGATTATGATAAAAACGGATTGTCCGCGATGATAAATGATGCTATTGGAAGTAATTCTAAAAAGTGCAATGCCGTTTTATTTAATTTGTATCGAACAGTGTCAAGGAAATTGATCAGGTAAAATCTCTAATTGACTTTCTTCTGATGCTCATGTTCTAGTGTCGTCCGATGTTACTCGCGTCTTTCGTGATGTCCCATTCATGATAATCGCGTTCAGCTTGTCAAAGTTTGCCTGACTTCGTTCAGGCAAGGCATCGCTTTATCTCATTGATTATATCTCAACGAAAACGGCAACGCGAACTGGTTTCTGTGCTGAATGATCGTAAATTTCGAAGTGAACAAGGACTGTACATTGATTTTCGTGCTGATTGTGTTAAAGTAAACCAAATGTAGATATTAATAGCCCGCAGTCGCTCATTAGGTATCCGCGCCTCAAGATTATTTAAAATGTCAATGTTTTTATGCTAATGCTCGACGTCTTTTGAACAAAGTTAGCAACTTATATCTTTTGCCGAATGAAGAAAGTTTTGATGCTCTATTTTTTATTGAATGTTAGTTCCATATTGATATTTCCGATGGACTATTGTGCCATGGGAAAAATTATCGCATTTTTTGCTATAATCAAAACTGTAAACGTGTTGGGGGTAACACCTGGGCGTGGGGGAGAGTTTATGGGGTATGCACCCCCAGAAACCAAAATACCCCTCATAAATCGGAATATCCCCCAGAATTCAATGTTTGAAAATTTTTTTCGTTTTTCTGCCATTTTTGATGCCAATGGATGGTGCTCGATGAGAAACGTCAAAAAGTGGTGTGTTTTTTTGTCATACCACCATTTTTAAGGCCATTTTTTGACCTTTGAAAAATCTTGCACACCCTTCAGAATTTTCTTGCTGTACATACCATTTTTAAGGCCATCTTTTGACCTTTGAAAAATCTTGCACACCCTTCAGAATTTTCTTGCTGTACATGTATGGTGGGGGTGTAGGTTTATTTCATAAAACTTCTTTTAGTGCTATTAAAATTAATCCGCCACCCGCTTTTAAAGCTTCCGAAATTCATAAAAACTGATATTTTTGATTCTGATAGAAAGATCAGATTTATTTTGGTTTACCGACCCCCTGATTTTGATCTAGCTTATGCTGGAATTTTATGTAGATGTATTTTATGGGCTTGTTCTGCTCCTTTTCCTTTTGTAATCTTAAGAGATTTTAATTAGCCAAAAATTAATTGGCGGATAAGTTCGATTCCTACTGATTATCGTAATACCCTATTTTTCGACACACTTCCGTACACTGGTTTACATCAGTAAATAACAGAAAATACTCATGATAGTAATTTACTAGATCTTCTCTTTGCGTCTGATCAAATTTCTAACGTTATAATTGATGTTCCTTTTTCTTATAGTGACCATATTTTAATTATATTTGATTGTCTTTTGATGCTAGTCCAAAGTCCTAGATCATCTTTCTTTCAACTTCTGTAAAGCTGATTTTAATGCGTTAAGTCTTGCACTATCTCAGATTTCTTGGTCTAATCTTTTTGATATCTGTTCTAATGTAAATGATACGTATAATTTGTCTGTTGGAGAGCTTCTCTCTTTAATTTATGCATTTGTCCCAATAGCTCACCCCAAGCCCATGAAACGTAAATATCCCAAAATAATTAAAAGAATGTTAAGTAAGAAACGTATGCTTTGGAAGAAACATAAACTTTATCACTCTACCGATACAAAGATCAAAAGTGAATCTTTTTGTGAAAAAGTGGATGTTGAAATGGACAATTTCTCTGCTTCTAAACAAATTAATCTTCTTTCTGACAAAATTTTGAAATCATTTTACAAATCTGAATAATCGGTTAAATAATCATCGTTCTTTTCCAACTCTTCTTCATGACCACAAAATCGTTTCCGATCCTTTAGAAAAGGTAAATTTGTTCAATATCTACTTTTCTTCTGTTTTTTCTGTTGAAAATAATCATCTTCCTTTTTAAGATTCAATGACTGGTTTTGCATTGCAAATCCAGTCATTTTGACGGTTTGAACGTTAAACTAGTTTTAAATCGAATTAAAGTTTATTTTTCTATTGGTCCCGACGGACTCCCTCATTCTTTCTTGAAAAAACTTCAATATTATCTTGCTGATCCTTTAGCAAGTATCTTTAATATTTCTTTCTTGACTAGCACTATCCCCAAGTTATGGAAATTGGCCAATGTAACTGTCTTTGAAAAAGGAGACGCAGCCTTAGTGAGTAATAACTGACCGATTTCGATCTACTGCTCATCAAGTAAAATCATGCAAAGTTTGATTAAGTCTAAAATTATCGATTTTCTCACTACAAACAGACTATTATCCTCTTCTCAGTTTGGTTTTCTAAAATCTAAGCTGACCAGGCTGACCAGTCATCACCACACGTAGGCGTAGGGGCGGGGGGTTTGGGGGGTATGCACCCCACAGGAGTTGGAATACCCCTCCCGGAAATCAAAACACCCCCCCCAAATTGAAACTTCGAAAATTTTTTTGCTTTTTTATCGATTTTTTTATGCCATTGGATAGTGTTCAATGAGAAACGTCGAAAAATGGTGTTTTATCGCCATATGACAACTTTTAAAACCATTTTTTGACCTTTAAAAATTTTTTCATTTCCCCCCCCCCAGAATTTCTGTGCTGTCCACTAATGGTCATCACTACTGAAGACAAATAAGGATGATCTGACATTAAGCAAACTCATTGTTTTGATGGACTTTGCTGAGAACTATTCCTTCATTATACAAGATGCTGTTCAAGGATTTCACTGGGAAAACAGCCAGGCTACTCATCACCCATTTGTTGTTTACTACATTTGCATTAGAAAAAAAACAGCATTCATCATTCAGCTATAATTCTATTAGAAATTTGGAATATTGCTGTTAAAAATATCGATGTTACATAGCGGCATTAGGTAAACAGTTTGAATAATGAGGTTTCAGTGCCATAGGTGGGCAGCACCAAAGTTCCGGGGAGAGGTGTGCAAGATTTTTTCAAAAGTAAAAAAATGGCCCTAAAAATGGTGGTATGGCCGAAAACACCACTTTTCAACGTTTATCATCGAGCACTAACCGTGGGCATCAAAAAATTGCGGAAAAAAACAAAAAAAATTTTTAAAAATTGAATTCTGGGGGGATATTTTGGTTTCTGGGAGAGGTGCATACCCCTTAAACCTTCCACGCCCAGGTATGTTCAGTACCAGCCATCTGAGGTGAGTTGATGGGCAGGAAAGATGCGAAATTCTTTGCTTTACTAAGCCGCAATAATACGCAAGGTGTAGTTTAAGCGAGAGTAGGTATATTAGACAATCTTATTTCACTGCTGAAGTGTTCAGCTACGAGAAAATGCGTTTTTGACTGTAAATTTGATTTCCTTTCGGCCCAAGTTTTGCCCTGTTTCTCATAAAAATATTGTTTTTGACATGCTTAATTCATTTTAGTCTGGCCATTAGGGTCATATGCATTTTCCTTTTTATCAGGAGGAAGGATCAGTCAGTGTTTTTTAAATTAAAATGCTATTAAAGATGCTAATTCACAGTTTCTGGTAAATCAAATGTTTTTTTGCAAATAGGTTTTGATTTTTCCCTTGTCGTTTGCTGAGCTCCATCTTTCACAGGAAATTTACCATTTTTTCATTCTTGGAGGTCTTAATCCCCAAACTTTAACGTTTACGACTGACGGCATTTTTCTCTTTTATGAAAAACAATTTGCAAGTCATTATCAAATCCTCAACACACGATCAGAGTGAAAACGATAATGTTTTATGTTGTGCATGTCAATTTGAAAGCATTCTTTGGGCCTTTATAAAAAAATTGAATAGTACATTTGATCTGTGGTACCAACTTTCTTGAATCCGAAGAGCCAGGTTTACGAGCTTATTGATCGGATAATGCTTAATATTTCATGGAAACATGATGTCAAAAATTTTCCGTTGTCTTGAGAAGAATGATATTGTATTTTTCTCATAAGAAGCGCCAACAAAGTGACAAAAAACCTAAAAATCCTCGGGAAAAGCTATAATGGACAAGCATTATTATCGCTTTCTTTTGGCTTAAGAAAAAACAGAAACTAAATTCACAACGAGGAGTTTTAAAATAAAATATCTGAATTATTGCTTTAATAGAAAGAAAAGAGAATGGATCAGGACAAACTGGGAAGAACAAAGGGAAAGACAAAAAATACGTAAATAAATAAAATAAAAGTTATTGATGCAAAAAAATGACTTTACAGAAAAACAAAAAAGTGTTGATTTAATCTTAAATGAAACGTGTACCCATTGCTGTCGACCTGTTACAGTATTTATGTCTTGCAAAAGACTATATAAATGTTTTAAAATATGAAAAAATAATACGGAAATCGGGAAACCGATGACGTAAAATGCGAGTATTGTTACAGGCGTACCCTCATTTTGTGAAATAATTGAAATAAGGAAATATATAATGCTAGAGTGATCTGATCAATCAATTTACCAAAATGCGAGCACATGCACAAGCTGCTAACTAAGACGGATATTAAATTTTAGGACAGTAGGTTGAAATATTAAAATTAAAGTAAAATTAATAGTCCAAAATTTAGCCATTATTCCATAGAATAATTACAATCTTCATAGCTAACGTTATTTAAAAATATTATCGCAACTGTATAGCGAAGGAGCGGTATTTTTCTTCGATTTTAATGATATGCATGGCTCGACTGACGGGATTTTTTGACATCAACCTCATTTGCACATTTTTCAGACAGCGTCTTGCAGGAGTAAATATAGAAACTGTTGCTTAAGTTAAGCACGAACTTAAGCATGTGCTTCGAAGATTTAAGCACGTACTTATAAGCACGTACTAGGTTAAACACGAGGTCAAAATTTTTATTGCAACCCAGTTAAGCAGATGCTTATCCTAGCACGTGCTTAAGCACTTTAAGCATGAACTTAATCAAAGCACGTGCGTACGATATTGCAACTGGGCCCTGGCCGAGAAGTTGAAAGTTTAAGCTTCTGTGTGGTTAGTGATTGTTTGAAGCATGACATAGTGGCTGTTTATGCTTTCTTGTCAAAATTGCTATTTCAGCTTAAGAGCAAGTTTCCAGAACTGCTGAAGCATATCCAGTACTTCAGTCATAAATCTGCTGCCCAACTTAGAAACTACAAGAATTTTATCAATCTGTGCTATCATGAATGTGATTTTGGATTCATTGCAGAGTAAATTTTTTGCAATTAGTCATGGCAAATCACCCTGCAGTGGGATTGGTGGCTCTGCAAAGCGCCTGGCTGCTTATGCCAGCTTACAGAGACCTTTAGAGGACCAAATTATTACTGTTTCTGACAAGCATATTGGCATTAAATTTAAGTTTGTGTCTAAGGATGAAATTGAGTCAATAGGGCCAATGCAATAGGACAGACTTTTGAAAGGATATATTGTAGCTGGGACTATGGAAAAACACTAGTTTAAACCTGATACCTCAAGTGTTATCCAATTAAGTCGAGTGTCGGGTAAAGCAGCTTTATTCCTTTCCAGCCTTTATGAGGACAATGAAGTTCATAGGGCTAAAAGTGTCACAATGGCAACCCGAACAAAATTTAGCATGCATTTATGACTATAGTTGGGGGTTGGGAACATTTGTTAGCTTTCTCTTCAAGAACATGATGCTCTGATGGATTTTATGCATCAACATAATTCTTCTACTTCTTTAACCTAGCCTATGAGAAACGACAGGTGCTGGGTTTTAGAGCAGCACATCATTGCGATTCTCCCAAATCCAACAACTGGTTCTACAAGGAGATAATATAACTATTCTGATGTCATAATTTGCAGTGTTGATCAAATCTTTAAGTCCATGAAACAGTAATCATCCATATTAATTGCATTCTGAATTACTTCATGACTATGGCTTGGGAACCAGAAAAGAAACCCACAGGGGGCTTGGCAACGCTGTCTTAGATACCCAGACTATCAGCTGCAAACCATGGCAAAGTGTGCAGGCTTGGGAACCTATAAGATCCTTCCTGAGCATTTTAGCTTGGGGTACTAATGTAAGATGTGATCTGATAGATGTCAGTTGCTTTAAGCAATGTTATTTTATCATGCGACTGACTCCACCCATGGCTGGCCTTGCCTCTGGCTATCGGTCATGGCCTCTAGGCAATGAGACTGTCAGATGCATCAGCTGATAGTGGCAAAGCCACCATGGACCAATGCAAGGGCTAGGCAAAGATGTATGACCAGTTGCCTTTCTGTATAAAATGTACGTGATTGGTGTCATACAGCCAGCAATGTAAAATTTGTGGCATATTTAAGGCTAATTATAGATGACATATCACTTTTTCAACTAAATTTAAAATTGAGTAAAGTAACTATTTTTCACTTATGCATGTGCAGCACAGATGTGGACTGGACACCCTTACTTTTAAGACAATTATTTCTCATTGTAAACTATGGAAACGAAACCAGAAAAGTAGCAACTTGTAGAGAAAGAAATGTTTTTTTCAGCATCCTGTAGAATCAGCTCCATTTTACTTTATATTTTGAATTATGTGAGCGTGTTTGGCTCAAATTTGTGAGTAGCTAACAGCCAAATTGGTCAGTTCAATAACATCATCGAATTCATCACAAAAAAGTTGTCACAGAGTGCTAACTTGTACTACTATCCCGTACTTTAAACTGATTATATAAGATACCAAAGTTTGCTATTTTCCGCTGAAGCACACACAGCATGCAAATGGGTACCCATACTTCCGAAGCAATTGTTCCTCATTACGAGGTCTGGGAAGAAGATCAAAGGAACAGTATCTTGTAGAAAAATAGATTATCTTTTAGGAAACGCTAGAAATAATAAAATCTGAGATGTTGTACACCCTGATATTTGGCCCAGAAAATAAGCCAAATTTTGCACATTGGTTTTTTTGCATTTTTGTGACAACTTATTTCAGCAGCTAATGCCTCTTGTTAACTCTTTTTGTGTCCAGTTGCAAACACCGTTATTGTTGACATTCGTTCATGCACGTAGCTCTGGGGGGAATGGGGGTCCGGAACATACGTGGGCAGCAAGAAAATTCTGGGGGAGGGGGATGCAAGATTTTTCAAAGGTCGAAAATGGCCTTAAAAATGGTGGTATGGCGAAAAAACACCTTTTTTCGACGTTTCTCATCGAGCACTATCCATTGGCATCAAAAAATTCCGAAAAAAACGGAAAAAATTTCAAACATTCAATTCTGGGTGTATTTTGATTTCTGGGGGGTGTTTTGGTTTCTCGAGGGTTGCAACCCCCAAACTCCCCCCCACGCCCAGGTGTGGTCCGCAACCCCACAAAATTCAGAAAAATCGGAAAAATATGACTTTTTGAACGTTACTTTGTGCTATTTTTGGCCTTTTGGGGCTAAGTCCCCTCCTTAAATTTGTGTCACCCCCCAAATAGAATGGCCAGCTGCATGCCTATTTTTGCACATTTGCATCTTTCAGCAGTGCACCGCTC